>PVKE010009036.1:0-45971 GCA_004027555.1 Craseonycteris thonglongyai | reverse complement strand
GTGAATGATGGGCCAGACCTGTCACTTATGTAACACAAATCACAGTTAAGAGACACACTCACTGCTTCAAAATATCTGAGATTGGGCAAAATGGGGAAACTGGGAAGAAGGGAAGGGGAAAATGCAGAGATGGGGGCCATGGGGCCCAATTTGCAGCTCACTACCTTCCTCCAAGAGAGAAGGAGGAAATAAGTTTTGTGAGCAACCCAGAACTCACTCTAGTTTCAGGAGAGAAAAGAAGTGAGATTGGGATATGTGTACAACCTGGAGCTCATTCAAGTTCCAGGACAGAGAAGCATGAAAAGGTAGTGGTTCCACCTTTTTCTGCCACAAGTGTTCCTGCTTGAGGTATCACCATATAGACAGATGAACCTAGCATAGAGGGCAGTGTCCTGGGACAAAGATCAAATACTGCAGAGCATATGCTGCATTGCCATCGCTACCCTCAGTCCTAGGCAGAATACAAAGAGAGAGGCTAGTATTCTTCCACCACCACCACCCCCCCCACAACCTCAGTGCTTTCACCTGGCCCAAAAGAAATTGTAGTAGTGAGTGCCAGGTTAGAAGGCAGTATATTTGCAGCCCTCAGAATTGGGGAGACAGTTCTCAGTCAGCAGATATACAGGATGTCCCAAAATTCACACAAGATTCACAATTTTTGTACAAAATTACTTCTTGCATGAATTTTGGGACACCTTTTACGGTATGGGTATTTCCCATGACGGGATGAATGATAGCAGTGAAACAGCAGCAGTCTGGCAGTCACCATCATCCAGAGGCACAAAGAAAACAGCAAACTCTCTCAACAAAACCCTGCTCCTACCCTTTCCAGTTGAAACCAGTACAGACACACAAGTGCTTCAGCTTCTGATTACAGATGGAATACTGGGCTTCTAGAGACTCAAATCTCCATAGCCTACCACATCCTCCCATTGAGGTGGTATACTGAGACTAAATCACCAGGTCAAAGAGGAGAAGCCCACCTCACAGAAAACCACCCAACATGGGAACAAAATAATGCAAAAAAACCAAACAAACAAAAAACACTACAATGATATCCACTGGAAAACAGAAGAAAAACACTTTTACATATACTTCTTACAGAATCTATGCTTGTGTTGCCAGATAAATGTAAGTGGACTGTTAACCAGAGTCAAGAAACTGGCAAAATTAATAGAGTCTATTGTAATATGAGTAACAAAATTAATAAGGCTGCTCTAAATAAATAAATAAATAAATAAATAAATAAATAAAATCTTGTCCCTTTAAAACCCCCATTGTCAGAGACACGTTTAAGAACTAGAAGATGGCAAATTAGATGGATGTTGTGCCTACAGACTCCCTGGATCACATTAAGGTTGCATATAGATAGTAGAATAGTAAACCATGGGAAACAGTAGAGGACTGGCTGAACAGAGCCCCAGCAGCTGAGAATATAAAGAATCCAAAATGAGACCATGTGCACAGGCCCACCGGAGCATTGCCCTACCCACTTGGAGGTATTCTATGTGGATGTGCAATTTTCCCTGTCCTATTAGCAAGGGAAGACTTTTTTACAGAGTTCAACAGAAGTGACTTTCTCAGGCTTTCCTGGGGCCCCACAGTTCTGCTCTGCCCTTACCACTGGCCAGCTAATGGTATGCTGGGGGTAGCATACTGCTCAGTTACACCTGAAGAACACACACAACATACATAAGAGACACTTCTAGATCACATGTGCAGATCTAGTGCCAGAGAGATAGTGCCACATACTACATAAAGGCAACAAGCAAAGACTTAGGGAAATAAAAGATGTATTTACTATATAGAAACAAACACAGAGAGAAATACAGAATGAGGAACAGAGAAATAGTTCAAAATAAAGGTTATTAGAATGTTTAAGAAAATTAGTAAAAACATCAAAAAAGATATTTTAACTATAAAGGATATAAAAATCATAAAACAGTCAAAGATAAAGAAAACAATAACAAATAAAAATTACACTAGAAGGAATTAACAGCAGGTAGGATGAAGCAGAAAATCAAATCAGCAATCTGGAAAACAAAGTAGAAAAAAATAATACCCACTGGAAGAGAGAGAAAAGAAAAAAAATTAAAAAAAATGAAAATATGTTCATAAAGTTTTTTCTGAACCTAAGGTCTATAGGTTTGGTTCTGATGTTTTCTTCCATACAATTTATTATTTGGGGTCCCATGTAGAGGACTTTAATCCATTTTCAGTTAAATATGGTGTACGGTGAAAGGTTGCAGTTCAGATTATTTTAACCTTTTTTGTTGTTGTTGTTGTTAAATTTATCAGGGTTACGTTGGTTAGTGAAAATTATATAGATTCCAGGTGTACAACACTACAGTACTTTGTGTGTTTCACATGTGGTTTTCCAATTTTTCCAGCACTACTTACTGAAGAGGCTTTCTTTCAACCTCTGTGGAAGACAGTATGAAAAGTTTTCAGAAAATTGGCACAAGGGCTATTATATGACCTGGAAATCCCCATTCTGGGTATCTACCCAACAATCTTGAAAACCTTAGTCCATCTGGGTGGTAAGCTCATGATACGATGCATGGGTGATGTGATGTGGACTTGTACATACAGAGACTATCTAGTTGTTGCCAATCAATGTCAACCCAATAAATTTAACAATAAATTAAAAAAAAAACCAAAACCCAAAAAAAGCACATATGTACCGCAATGTTCATTGCAGTCCTGTTCATGGTGGCTGTCATGAAAACAATCAAAGTGCCCTTTGATAGATGATGGGGTAGAAATTCTGTGGTACATATATACAATGAAATATTACTTGGCAATAACAAAAGATGAAATACTGCCATTTACAACAACACAAATGGAACTTGAGGTCATCTGCTAAGTGTAATAAGCCAGACAGTAAAAGCTAAGAACCACACAACTTCACTCATATATGAAATATAAAACTGAAAGCAACAAATAAAGAAAATCTCATGGACATAGTCGGTAGTTTAGTGTTTACCTGCAGGTAAATGGGGAGGAGGGGAGGAGAAGAGGGAGGGGGAGTTAAATATATGGTGATGGAAAGGAAGCTGACTCTGGGTGGTGAAAACGTATTGTAACACATAGATGAAATGCTGTAGAGTTGTACACATGGAACCTATATAATTTTTTACTAACCAATGTAACCCTAATAAATTTAAACCTAAAGAAAAAGAGAAGTAAAAAAGTAACGAGAATAGCCTGAGAGAATTCTGGGACATTAGTGTACCAACATTTGTATCATAGGTGTACCAGAATGAGAAGTGTGGAAGCAAAGGATCAAGAACCTATTTAAAGAAATGACTAAAATCTTTCCTAATCTGGTGAGGAAATAAATACACAAGCCTAGGAAGAGCAGACAGTTCCAATTAATTCTAAATGCAGCAAGAGAAACATAATTACTTATTTACAAGGAAGTTTCAATGAGATTGTCAGCTGATTTCTCAATAGAAACTTTGCAGGTCAAAAGAGAGTGGCAGGAAATCCTCAAAGTAAGAAAAACAAGGGACTAAAACCAGTACTACGCTACCCCACAAGCCTATCATTTGAAATTAAAACAGAACTAAAGAATTTCTCAGATAAAAAAAAGAAAGAAAGAAAGAAATTCACTACCACCAGGCCAGTATTATAAGAAAGGTTAAAAGGAATTCTTTAGGTACAAGAAAAAACAAGCAAACAAAATAATATCAAAAAACATGAATAATGACATTGCAATGACTATGTACATATCAATAATCACTTTAAATGTAAGTGGACTAAATGTTTTAATCAAAAGGCATAGGGTAGCTGAATGAATAAAAAATAATAATAAAATAAAGAGCCAGGCATATGCTTTCTACAAGAGACTCATCTCAAAAATAAAAATATACATAGACTGAAAAGAAAAAGATAAGAAAACATATTTCACACAAATAAAAAAAAGAGAAAAACTGGGGTAGCTATACTTATATAAGATAAAGTAGAATTTAAAACAAAACTATAACAGAAGACAAAGGACATCACATGATTATAAATGGATCAATCCAACAAGAAGATATCACCCTTATAAATATTTTTTTAAAGATTTATTTTATTGTTTTTGACAGAGACAGAGAGAGACAGAGAGAAGGGGGAGGGCCAGAGCAGTCTCCATAGTTGAACTTCATTAGTTTTTGATACGGTTTTGTTCCACACAGGTGGGTGTGGGCCACACAGGGTGACTGGACTGGGGCCTTCCACCATGGGAGGAACACCCCCTCAAGTCAGGGGCTGAACTGGGTATTGAGAACCAAACTGGGGACCTCCTGTGTGGGAAGCACACCACAGTTCAGCATATAGGTTCTCACGGGCCCGGGCCAGGATTCGATCCTTTATCCCCAGGGCTGGAAAGCAAATGCTTAACCCACTGAGCCATCCCAGCTGCCCCCTCTTATAAACATTTATTCACTCAACATAGGAGCACCTAAATACATAAACCAAATATTAACTGAAATAAAGGCAGACATCAATCATAACATAATAATAATGGGTTTCTTTAACATTCCACTGACACCAATGGACATATCTTCCAGACAGAAAATCAACATAAGTACCATGGCCTTAAACGAGACACTACACTAGATAAATTTAATTGATATTCTTAGAGCATTTTATCCCTAAACAGCAAACTATACATTATTTTCAAGTACACATGTTAGGCCACAAAACAAGTCTCAATAAATTTAAGGAAACTGAAATCATATCAAGCATTTTCTCTGACCATAATACCATAAAACTAGAAATCAACTACAAGAAAAAACTGAAAAACATATAAACACATGATGACTAAATAATATACTATTAAACAATGAATGGGTCAACAAAGAGATTTTAAGAAGAAATCAAAAGGTACCTTCAGACAAATAAAAATGAGACTGCAACAACCAAAATTTCATGTAAAAGGAGTCCTAAGTGTGAAATTCACAGCAATGTAGGCCTACCTGAAAAAGCAAGAAAAATCTCAAATAACCAGTTAAACCTACGCTTTAAGGAAACTGAAAACAACAACAACAACAACAACAACAGCAACAGCAACAGCAACAACAACAAACAAAGCCCAAAATGAGTACAGGGAAGGAAGTAGCAAAAATCAGAGGGCAAATATATAGAATTGAGACAGAAAAGACAGCCCAAAGATAAACAAAACGAAGAGCGGCTTCTTTAAAAAGATAAACAAAATAGACAAAGATTTTACCAAACCCCTCAAGAAAAAAAAGAAAGGAACCAAATAAATAAAATCAGAATTAAAAAGGAGGGGAAGCCGGGATGGCTCAGTGGGTTAAGCGCTCACTTTGCAGCGCCGGGGACCGAGGATCGAATCCTGGTCCCGGCCCATGCGGAACCATATGCTGAATGGGGAGCTCCCCCAGTTCAGTTCTCTCTCTGTCTCTGTCTCTGTATCTCTCTCTCTCTCTCTGTCAAAATAAATTAAAAAATATACATATATTTAAAAAATAAATAAATTATTAAAAAAAATTAGAATTAAAAAGGAGAGGAAATAATAGGGACCATAGAAATACAATTATAACAAAATACTGTAACTATACACCAACAAATTGGATGATCTAGGAGAAAATGATAGATTCTTAGAAATATACAAGATTTCAGGACTGAATCAAGACAAAAACCCAAACAAACTAAATACTAACAACTAAATTGAATCAGCAATCAATAAGCTCCTAACAAACAGAAGTCCTAGACCAGATGGCTTCACAGGTGAAATTCACTGAACATTTAAAAAAGAATCAAAACTTATTCTCCTCAAAGTATACTAAAAAGGCCTAGAGAAGGACAGGCTGCCAAACTTATTTTATGACGCCACCATTATCCTGATTCCAGAACCGGACAGACACTATAAAAAAAAAAAATATTATCGTCTAACATCTCTAGTAAACATAGATACAAAAATTCTTGACAAAATATTATCACATCAAATTAATTGATACATTAAAAGAAATCATATGCCATGATCAAATTGGATTTATTCCTGGGATGCAATCAATTAGTGTGACACACCACATAAACAAAATTAAAAATAAAAATTATATGGTCATATAAATAGATGCAGAAAAAGCATTTGACAATATTCCATAGCAAATTATGATAAAAACTCTCAGCAAAGTAGGAATAGAGGAAACATATCTCAATATAATAAAGGCTATATATGATAAACCCACCACAAATATCAGACTCAATGGGAAAAAGCTAAAAACATTTCTCAAGATGAGGAATTAGAAAAAGATGCCAACTGTCTCCACTCTGGTTCAACATAGTACTAGAAGTCCTAGCCACAGCAACGAGAAAAGATAAATAAATAAATAGGCATAGGGAAATAAGAAGTAAAACTGTAATTATTTGTAGATGACAAGTTACTATATAAAGAGAACCCCAAAATTCCACCCCAAAATTATTGGACCTGATAAATAAATTTAGTAAAGTAGCAGAATACAAAATTAATATCCACAAATCAGTTTCAATCTTATACAGCAATTACAAACTAATGAAAAGAAAAATTGGGGTACCCAAAATGACAGCTTGAGAGAACCCCTAAACCTCTCCAGGAAGATACAAATGAACAAAGAGAATCCAATAGGGAAAATCATGAGTGATCCACCCACTGCAAGAAAACACCTGAAGGTCAGAGAAAGGAGGGTCATCAAGAGAGGAGGGGAGGGAGCAGTGTGGAGACCAGGCTGGCAGAAGAAGGAAAGAAGTGGGGATCATGCAGGTGGAAAGCACAGCATGATCTTGAGCAGGTTAGAAGCTGAGAGCCAATAAGAATGGAGGCCTCATGAGCCTGTGGACAATTTAAAATCTGAACCTGAGTAATGGCACAATGGGGCCCCAACTGGACCACCATACCCTACATGAAATAGAGGCTGAACAAAGAATGCTAAATGTCCCAGGGCAAAAAATAGGGCCCCAGCTGTAACTCAGCACAGCACAATCAGAAATTCAGCAGTACTGATTCAAACACAAATTAGTTCTGGGCAAGGTTGATTTTAAAAGCTGGAAGCTAAGAAAGCAAAACATTGTCCTGGGGAAAAAAGTGGGCTCAGGAGAAAAGAGAAAGGCTGAACCAGCAGCATATGCCTGCCCTGTCACCTGATCCTCTGCTGAGGAAAAGTTTGGCTTATGTTTCTTGGCTCACTCCCACCACCCACCTGCATAGCCCTCTACAGGCTAAGCCAACACCATGGGAAGTTATCCTAGGACAAAAACAGCCATAACCTGAACCACCTTTACCTCCAAGGCAGAATTTGTAAGCACAGAGACTGACTGCTTTCTCTGTATCTCCCCCAAATCCAGCCACTCCCAACCCCACCTAGTGCCTGCTTTACAGAGAGCTAAAAAAGACAAATTACAATTACCCTGTAATGCAAACTCAGACCCTTTCCAACAAATCCTGCTCCAGTAGGAACTAACAGGAAGACCTAAGAAAAATGCAAAACACAGGTGCAGCAGCCAGCTGTTCTCAGCACTGATCTCAGAGGCATAGAGCACCATCATCCACCACACTTTTCCCCTAAAAAAGGCACATTGAGACCAAGATGACTGGGTCAAAGAAGAGACACTCACCTTCCAGGATAAATCCCAGAGGGAAAACATACACATGCCCAGGATGAGGCAAAAACATCTCCAGAAAAGTAACAGATTTGGACATATATGATATAAATGACACAGAACTAAGATTGCAGTTCTTAAGAAACTCAAAGAGCTTTGAAAATGCTGCCAGAGAACCCAGATGCAGCTAAAAGATCTCAGAAAAAACAAACAAACTGTAAAATAAGGGAATATTTTAACCAAAAAGTTGAAACTATAAAAAAGAATTAAATGGAAATTCTAGATTGAAGCAATTCACTAAAAGAAATGAAAATAAATTAACCAGCTTAGGAAACAAGGGTCAGCTGATGAAAAAAGAATTAGTGATATCAATGATAGAAACATGGAAATAGCACAGAAAAAAGAAGAAAAATATTTGGGAGTCAAAAGAGATGAAAGAACACTACACGAACTATCAGACTCAATTAGAAAGAGCAACAGGAGAATAATAGGGGTACAAGAAGAGTTACAACAGAATTATATAGAGGGCTTTATCAAACCAATAGAAAAACAAAAACTTTTCAAACCTACAGAAGAGTAGAAACCACAAATTCCGAAGGACACCAGACTGCTAGCTACCTGGACTCTATCAGATCTACTACAAGGTATATTATTCTGAAGATGTCAAAAATCAAAGACAAATAAATAATTCCTAAGGTAGCCAGAAGAAAAAAAAATTATAAACCTCAGAGGAAAATCCATCAAGCTTTCATCAGACTTCTCAGAAGAAACTCTACAAGACAGGAGGGAGTGGAACCAATATTCAAAATGTTAAAAGAGAGAAACTACCAGCAAAGAATAATCTATCGAGCAAAGTTATTTTCTATATATGAAAGAGGAATAAATATCTTTTCAGACATACAAAAGCTGAGTAAATTCTCTAACACAATGCCAGAGTTCAAGAAATACTGAAGGAGTCTATTTGCCCTGAAACAAAAAATTAAAATAAATAGAGAAGAATTGGAAAAACAGAAAATAAAAAGAGAGTAAGTAATGACCACAGAAAATCTTCCTATATCCATCATCATCTTAAATGTAAATGGACTACACTTAACAATAAAAAGGTGTAGAGTAGCAGATTGGATAAAAGAACAAAATCTATTCACATGTTTTCTCCAAAAGATACACCACGGCCACAAGAATAAACACAGACTCAAAGTGAAAGGGTGGAAAACAATAATTCAAGCAAATGGCATTTAGAGAAAAGCAAGAGTTGCCATACTGATATCTGATGAAACACATCAGGAAAGAAAAAGGTAGTAAGAGAAAAAGATGGATATTTATAATAATAAAAGAAACAATAAATAAAAAAGAAGCCATTATAATCATAAATATTTATGCCCTTAATCAGGAAGCACCAAAATTTACAAAGCAACAATTAAAAAATCTAAAAGGAGAAACTGACAAAAACACAATTATACTAGGTGTCCTAAATACCTTCTTAAAATCTATGAACAAATCATCCAAACAGAAAATAAATAAGTAAATATTAATATTCGCTCTAAGTGGTACATTGCAGCAATTGGACATAATTGACATTTATAAGAAATTCCATCCTGTAACACAAAACCATATATTTCTTTCTCATGAACATAGATAGACTATATGCTAAAACATAAAATAGGCCTCAGCAACATTAAGAAGATGAATGTATACCATGTGCACTCTCAGATAACAAAGCTTTATATAATTGAAGATCAATTTCAAAAAGAGAGCAGAAAAATAAATAACATACACATATAAACTAAACAATGTATTATTAAAAACTGACTGGATCACAGAAGAAATAAAATAGTAGATTAAAAATACATAAAAACAAATGATAATGAAAATACAGCATATCAAAGTTATTGGGATGCAGTGAGATGAGTAATAAGAGAAGAATTTATATCATTACAGGCCTATGTCGAGGAATAACGAAAATCACAAGTAAAAAAAAAAAAAATCACAAGTGAAAATCCTGACATCCCATCTTAAAGAACTAGAATAAGAAGGAGGAGGAGAAAAAGTATAAGAAGAAGAAGAACAACAACAAAAACAAAACCCAAAGACAGCAGAAGGAAAGAAATAATGAAAATTAGAGGAGAATTAAATAAATTAAGAGTAGAAAAACAATTTTACTAATTAATGCAACAGACCTGGTTCTTTGAAAAAATCAGTAAAATTTACAAACACCTAATTTCACAAAGGATAAAAAGAAAAGACACTACTTACCCAAATTAGAAATGTAAAGGGATCAATTATGACTGATACCACAGAAATACAAAGGATCATAAGAAAATATTATGAAAAGCTTTATGCCACCAAATTTAACCACCTAGAAGAAACGGACAAATTTCTAGAAACATAGTCTACCTAGATGGAACCAAAAACAACTAGATAACTTAAATAGACCAATATACAGTAAAGAAAATGAAACAATCATCAAAAATTCCCCCAACAGAAAAGGCCCTGAACCAGATGGTCTCACCAATGAGTTATCAGGCATTCAAAGAATTAATGCCTATCCTCTTCAGACACTTTTAAAAAATTCAAGATGTGGCAATACTCCCCAACTCACTCTACGAGGCCAACATTTTATTCAAATACACACACATATATATATATATATAAATTATTTAAGAAGATACATCTATTTATAAACAAAGTATTAAATAAGTTAGGAATAGAAGAAAAGTAGTTTAATATAATAAATGGCATATATGAAAGAAACACCCTCAGCTAATATACTGAACAGAGAAAAGCACAGAAGTACATGCAAGTAGGCAAAGTAGGGCAATTGGAGGAGGGGGAAAAGGGGAAAACGCAGATTTAGACTGTGCATTAGGATCCCAGCCTGAAACTCTGTGGCTAAAGGAGGGAGAAGAAAGATGGCAGCAGATGCATGGGATAGAAAAAAGGAAGTACAAAAGTTGGGGCTGTGAGATGTAGCAATCAGACTTCACTATGGACCCAGAAGGGGCAGCACACGTACTGTGAGAGGAGGGGTAATGACAGGGGTAGTGAGAAAACATAGGACAACCTCTCTCTGGCCAGGAAAGAGAAGAAGAAAAAGGTGGTAGGTGTCTTTCTGGCCATAAGCAGCCCTGTCTGTGGGACTAGCATTTAAGACAGCTAATCTCAAATTGCAGGGCAGAGACTTCATGGCAAACTGCAAATAGAATAGTGTTAAGCCAGCACTGCCTATGCTGCTCACAAAGCCAGGTAGAAAAGAAGTCGCCCTCCCACACCATCTACCATACTTTAATGCCCCCACTTGTGCCTGGCATTAGCAGTGAGCCCCAGAAATAAGCCACAACAGTGAGTGTTGGGTTAAGGAACAAAATATCTACAAACAATGAGGCTGCCAGAACGAGGAAAAAAAGATATATATCTGAAAAGAAAGTACAGCAGGGAACACCAGAATACGAGGTGGAAGCAAACGACTTAGAAACAGAGTTTAATGCACTGGTTATAATGATGCTCAAGCAACTTAATAAAAATGTCAACAAAGACATAGTAAGCATAAAAAAAGGACATAGAAACAATAAAAAGAACCAGACAGAGATGAATATTACAATAAAAGAAATTAAAAATGGAATAAAAGGGATCTCCAGACAAGGTGAAACAGAAACACAAATCAGTGATACGAAAGATAAGGTAACAAAAAGCAACCAATCAGAACTACAGGAAAAAGAATTTAAAAAAAATGATGATAGTCTAAGATTTTTCTGGGACAACATCAAGCATAAAAACATTTGTATAATAGGGATACCAGAAGGAGCTGAAAGACAGCAAGGGACAGTGAACTTATTTGAAGAAATAGAGACTGAAAAACTTCCTTAACCAGAAGTAGGAAATACACACACAAGCTCAGGAAGCACAGAGATTTCCAGACAAAAGAAACCCAAATAGGCCCAAATTGAGACACATTATAATTAAAATGGCAGAAGTTAAAGATAAAAAGAACATTCTAAAAGCAGCAATAGAAATGCAAGTAGTAACTTATAATGATACACCCATACAACTCTCAGCTGATTTCTCATCAGAAACTTTGCAGGCTAGAAGGGACTGGCAGAAAATATTCAACATAATGAAAACCAAGAATCTACAACTAAGATTAATATATCCAGCAAGGCCATGATTCAAAATTGAAGTACTGGGGAAGCCGGGATGGCTCAGTGGGTTAAGTGCTCACTTTGCAGCACCGGGGACCAGGGATCAAATCCCAGCTCCGGCCCGTGCGGAACCATGTGCTGATTTGGGAGCGCCCCAAGTTCAGTTCTCTCTCTGTCTCTGTCTCTGTATTTCTCTCTCTCTCTCTCTCTCTCTCTCTCTCTCTCTCTCTCTCTCTCTCTCTCTCTCTCTCTCTCTCTCTCTCTCTCTCTCTCTCTCTCTGTCAATATAAATAAATAAATAAATATATATATTAAAAAAAAAATGTCACCCAAAACTGAAGGACAGATAAAGAGCTTCCCATACAAGAAAAAGCTGAAGGAATTCATCATCACAAAGCAATACTACAATGAATATTAAAGGAACTTCTTTAAGATAAGAAAAGCAAAAATTATAAATAATGGAAGGGCAATGGCTACATGTCTATCAACAGTTGCTTTCAAGTTAACAAGCAGAACAGGTTAAAATTCACAAATATAGAGAACATTCAGCCTGTTGCCAGAAGGGAGAAAGTTTTGGGGAGTGAGTGAAATAAGAAGAGAGAAAAGGGAAGTTTAGTTTGGTTGATATAAAGGAATAATTATGACGATGTAGAATATAACTTTGGAATATGGTAATAATGTTACAATAATAAATGTGTGTTGTCAGGTGGGTAGTAGATTTGTGGGGGTGATGGGAGGAGTGCTGAAGGGGTGGGTATAAAAGAGGAAGTAATAAAGAAGTATAAATTTGGGAATGCTGGAATGGCTCAGCGGGTTGAGTGCTCGTCCTGCAGCTTTGGGGTCCAGGGATCAAATTCTGGCTCTGGTCGGTGGGGAGCTGTATACTGAACTAGGGTATGCCCCCAGTTCAGTTTTTGCTGGGGCCAACTTCTGTGCAGGAAGCCCCCAGCCAAGTTCCTGCCCTGCATGAATATGTACCCTCCTGTGTGGAATAAAACTATATTGAAAAACTGATGATGTACAACCATGGAGACTGCTCTGGGCCCTCCCCCTTCTCTCTATCAAAAGCAATAAAAAAAAAAATCTCTAGAAAAAAAGATGTACAAATTTATAGTCACTAAATAGTCACAGAGATGTAAAGCACAGCATGAGACATGCAATAAGTAAAAATGTCATAACTACATAGGGTGTCAAATGGAAACCAGACATATGGATATAAGGATTTTGTAAGTTATACAAATGTTTCACCACAATGCTGTACACCAGCAATTAATATAATATGGTGTGTCAAATGTGATTGAAAATAATAATAAATAATAAAATGAAATAATAATAACACCTGCAAAAGTTCTGAAAATAACAGTAACAACAAAAAAGAGCCCGGTGGTATGCTAGTGTTTCTGAGGACCTGCAGTACAGCAAACAGACACCAGAGAAAGAAAGAGATCACAAACTTCTGGTTGTATGTTGGGGGAGAGAGAAGCAAATCCTCTGAATTCTTTAATTAGGAATCCAGAGAAAACACATTAACAGAAAAGGTTTGAGAAGCCCCCAATAATCTTTAGCTGGGCTGAGTGGTTTAGATATTTTTCTGTCAAACCAGTGTGTAAAAATAGTGGGAGATGAGTGTTTCTTCAAATGCATAGATATCAATGAAAAACTACGAAGAACATGAAGAAACAGGGAAATGTAGCCCAGGGTAAAATTATATATCTACAAACAACCCTAAAGAAATAGAAGTAGAGTAATTATATAACAACGAATTAAAAATAACCATTAAAAAGATGTTCAACAAGCTCAGGAACATGTCGTATACAGAATATGAGAATTTTAACAAAAAAATAGAAAATATAAAAAAAGACATTTTGAAGCTGAAGAATATCATAAATGCTCTAAAATTTTTAGTAGAAGAATTAAACTTCAGACTTCATCAAGTTGAAGTAAATCAGACAAATTGAAAATAGACAATTTGAAAGAATTCAAAGGAGCAAAGGTAAAAATAAAACATAAACATAAATAAATAAATAAATCCACTAAAGGGGGGTTCACCAAATCAGTGAGCTCTGCTAGCCAACAGGACTTGCATTTATGAGTTCCAGAGAATTACAAAAAACAAAGAAGCAGTTATCAAACAGGTATAAGAGCCCCCAGTCACAGCTATACACATGGGCTCAGCACAGAGAGAATAGGAAAAATACCTATCTCCCATTTTTTTCATGAAAAGGGATTAAGTACATATTTTCCCAGCTTGTAACTGAGGGTCTAGCTTCTAATTATCTTATATCTAGGCATTGACTGTAATTCTCCCCCTTTGGGACTGTGTCAAGTATTTGTGTAGCTTTACTGTATCTTTACTCAAGTAACTAAGTACCAAGAAGGTGGCTTGGGCAATCACAAAAGTTTGAGAGACAATCAGGCACTCGGGTTAGGTTGAGTGCTGAGGCTCATCTCTTACATGGGCCACTCTGTCAAGAGTGAGAGAGGTGATTTCTTAATCTAGTGCATAGAAATGCATACAGAGTCAAGAAAATTTAATAAACAGAAAAATGTATTCCCAAAAAAAAAACAAACCCAAAATAAATCTCCAGAAATCGATCTTAACAAAATGAAGATAAATAACTTAATTGATAGAGAATTTGAAATAACAGCTATATAGATGGCCACTGAGGACAGGAGAACAATGAATAAACAAAGTGAGAATTTCAATGAAGATATAGAAAAAATTTTTTTTAAATCAAACAAATCACAGAGATAAAGAGTACAATGACTGAACTGAAAAACCAACACAGTGTTTCAATAAGAGACTGAATTAAATGGAAGAAATAATCAGTGAACTCAGAGAGAACATAATGGAATTCATCCAATTAGAAGAGAAAAAAAAAAAGAGTGAAGATAGTACAGATTAAGGGACTGATGGTATACCAGAAATGAGATCAACATACCCATTATAGAGAATCCAATAGAACAAGAGGGGAGAAAAAAAGGGTAAATAACTTATTTAAGGAAAAATGATTGAAAACCTCCCCACCCGGGGAAAGTAATAAACATCCAGATCCAAGAAGCCTACATACCAAATAAAATGAATTCAAAGAGACCAATATGGAACACATTATATAGATGCTCCTCGACTAGTATTGGGTTTACCTCTCAAACCCATCATAAGTAAAAATGCATTTACTACAGCTAACCTATAAACATCATAGTATAGCCTAGCCTATCATAAATGTACTCAGAACTCAATATCCATAAAAAGCTCACCACACGTACACTGCAGAGGATTGCTTGCTTATTCCCATGGTCCTATGCTTGACTGGAAGATGCCACTCACTGCCACTGACCAGCATCACAAGAGAATATTGTACTATATTTTGCTAGTCTGGAAAAAAAATCAAACTTCAAAATATTATTTTTACTCTATGTGTATTTCTTTCACACCATTGTAAAGTCAAAAAATCACAAACCAAACTATCACAAGGTAGGGATCATTTATAACTAAATTGCTGAAACTTAAAAACAGAGACTATTAAAAGCAGCAAGAGAATAACAACTTCGTGTCACAGGAGAACAGCCATAAGACTTCCTGCAGATTTTTCAGAAGAAACTTCATAGATCAGAAGGTGGTAGAATAATATATTCAAAGTGCTAAAAGAGAAAAACTGACAGCTAAAAAAATCTATGAGGTGAAGTTCTTCAAAATTAAAGAACAGTTTAAGAGTTTTTGAGACTAACAAAAATTTACGGTAAGCTGAAGAAATCTTAAGACAGTTTTCAAGCTACATGAAAGGACACTCATTAATAATAGAAAAACATGAAAGTATAAACTCACTGGAAAAGATAAATATAGAAATTTAGAGTACTCTAAATCAGGGGTCCTCAACCCTCGGGCCACAGACTGGTACCATTTTGTGGCCTGTTTGGAACTGGGCTGTCCAGAAAGAGGTGAACATTTAGTGAGTGGGTGAAGCTTTACGTATTTATAGCTGATCCCCATCTTTTGTATTACTACCCGAGTTCTGCCTCCTATCAGATCAGTGGTAGCATTACGTTAGTTGTTTATTTAATTATATATTACAATGTAATAATAATAATAGAAATACAGTACACAATAAACATATTGCACTTGAATTATCCTAAAACCATCCACCTATCCTTGGTCTGTGGAAAAATCTGTCTTTCACGAAATCAGTTTCTGATGCCGAAAAGTTTGGTGACCCTGCTCTAAATTGTAATACTGATGGGTAAATCACTGAAAACTTTATCTGAATGATAAAATAAAAATATTTTAACAAATAACTATAGAAACAATAATCAATAATGGTTACACAATGTAAAATACGTAAATTGTGATACTAAAACAGAATGTATAAATTTAGAGCTTTTGTACATACTTGATGATATCACATTAAAATAAACTATAGAAAATATAAGATGTTTTATATAAGCAGCAAAAGCAGTTCTAATGTTATTCTAGAGTGATGAATGGCTACATTAATAAAAAAAAAAGAATGATCTAAAATAAACAACTATACCTCGAAGAACTACAAAATATAAGCCCAGAGTTAGTAGTAAAAAGAAAATAGCAAATAAATAAATTCAATAGAAACTAAGAAGACAATAGAAATAGGCTGACCAGGCATATAATTCAAAACAGGACAGATAACAATGGTACTGTCCCATTTTGAATAGAACATATGATCAGCCTAATCTCCCTGATCTAAATTCAAGATATTAGTAGGCTGATCATATATACCATTTAAAACAGGACAGTACCATTGTTTTCTGTCCTGCTTAAAACTTTAGGGGGAGCTGGGATGGCTCAGTGGGTTAAGCACTCACTTTGCAGCTCCAGGGACTGAGGATCGAATCTCGGCCCTGGCCCGTGCAGACCCATGTGCTGAACTGGGGAGTGCCCCCGGTTCGGTTCTCACTGGGGTGAGACCCCGGCCCAGTTCCTGCCCTGTGCAACCCCATGCCCACCTGTGGAATGAAACTATGTGGAAAAACCAATAATGTGCAACTATGGAGACTGTTCTGGGACCTCCCCTTTCTCTCTGTCTCTGTCTGTGTATCTCTCTCTCTCTCTCTGTTAAAAACAATAAAAATAAATCTTTAAACTTTTACGTCTGATCAGCCTAAATAGAAATGATCAATGACAGTAATAGTTGATTATTTTTGAAAGAGAAACAAAATAGAAAAACTTTAGCTAGACTAAAAAAGGAAAGGAGATTCAAATTTAAAAAGGAGAAATGAGAGGAGATATAACTGTTAACAGAAATACTAAAGATCATAAGAAATTATTACAAAGAACTGTTTGCCTAGTAATTAGAAAGACTAGAAGAAATAAATGGATTCCTAGAAACATACAACCTAGAAAGACTGAATCTTGAAGAAATAGACAACCTTAAAAGATTGATTACTAGTAGAAGATTGAATTAATATTTAAAAACATCCTAACAAACAAAAGTCCCAGAACAGATGGCTTCCTGGGGAACTTACCTAAATGTAAAAATTGGTAGTGAGCACACATTAAAATACATAGATGATATAATGTAGAATTGTATAGCTGGAACCTGTGTAGTTTATGCCTACCAATGCAGACATAAACCAATGTACCCAGAATAAATTTAACAAATAAAATAAATAATAAAATAAGTAAGTAATTAATGAATTAATACAACCCCTTAAAGACTTCTAATATTTCAAAAAGGAGGAAATACTTCGAACTCACTTCAAAAAGTGAATTTTACCTTGATAACAAAACCTGACCAGGACATTATAAAAAAAATTGTTTATTTCATATATATTAGCAAATTTATTTATTAATTTTTTAAAATACATTTTATTGTTTTTGACAGAGCAAGAAACAGAGACAGAGAGAGAGAGCAAGATGGGGAAGGGTCAAGAGCAGTCTCCATATTTGTACATCATCAGTTTTCGATATAGTTTCATTCCACCCAGGTGGGCTGCGGGCTGTGCAGGGCAGGAACAGGGCCAGAGACCTCCTGCATGGAAGGCACACCTTTTGAGCTGGGGGCCAAACCGGGGGCCTTCCACAAGGAAAGCTCACTCTAGGGAGAACCGAAATGGGGGTTACACTCCAGTTTAATGTATGGGTCCACATGGGCCAGGGTTGGGATTCAATACTCAAACCTCAGGGCCAGAAAATGAGTGCTTAATGTGACGAGCCATCCAGGGATCCCCAGAAAATTTATTTTTTATTTGATTCATATATATATATATAAATTATTTTTAATTGTTAAATTTCTTGGAATGATATTGGTTGGTAAAAATTACATATGTTCCAGGTGTACAATTCTACATTACATTGTATATGCATTACATTATATGGTCACAACACAGTCAGTTCTCTTTCTATCACCACATATTTGATGCCCCCTACCTATACCCCCACCCTCCACTTTCCCACACACTTCCCCCATTACCCTCAGTTAACCACTAAACTATTGACTGTGTCCATGAGTTTTTGTTCCTTCGTTACTTTCAATTTTATATTTCATCTATGAGTGAGCTCATACGTTTCTTGATTCTTTCAGTTTTCAAGGTCTGCCCATGTTGTCGCAAATTGTTGTATTTCATCTTTTCTTATTGCTGAGTAGCATTCCATTATATAAATGTACCACAACTTCTTTATCCAGTCATCTATCAGAGGACACTTTGGTTGTTTCCATAATTTGGCCTCCATGAACAGTGCTACGATGAACACTGGGGTACATATATCTTTTCAAATTAAGGTTTTCAGGTTTTTTTGGGTAGATACCCATGCAAAGGATTGCTGGGTCATATGGAAATTCCATTCCTAGGTTTTAGAGAAATCTCCATACTGACTTCCATAGTGGTTGTACCAATTTACATTCCCACCAGCAGTGTATGAGTGTTCCTTTTACTCCACAGCCACTCCAGCACTCATTATTCCTTGTCTTGTTGATTATAGCCATTCTAACAGGTGTGAGGTGGTATCTCATTGTGGTTTTAATTTGCATTTCCTTAATTGCTAGTGATGTTGAGCATTTTTTCATGTATCTGTTGGCTGTTTCTATGTCTTCAGGGGAGAAGTGTCTGTTTAGGTCTTCTGCCCATTTATAAATTGGATCAATTGTTTTTTGTTGTTGTTGAGTTGTATGAGTTCCTTATATATTTAATATTAGCCCCTTATCAGAGGCATTGTTTGCAAATATTTTCTCCCATTGAGTTGGTTTCCTTTTTATTTTGTTGACGGTGTCCTTTGTTGTGTAGAAGCTTTTTTTGTTTCATTCATTTCTTTTATTTTTGCTTTTACTTCCCTTGTCTTTGGGGCAAAGTGCATAAAGGGCTCTCTGAGACCAAGGTCTATAAGTTTAGCACCAGTGTTTTCTTCTAAACACTTTATTGTTTCAGATCTTATGTGGAGGTCTTTAATCCACTTTGAGTTAATTTTGGTATACTGTATGGTGAGAGTTTACTGTCCAGATTAATTCATTTGCATGTGGTTTTCCAATTTTCCCAGCACCATTAACTGAAGATGCTTTCTTTTCCTCATTGTATATTTTTTCCTCCTTTTTCAAAGAGGATCTGTCCATATACTTGCCAGTTTATTTCTGGGTTTTTTATTTTGTTTCATTGGTCTGTATGTCTGTTTCTCTGTCACTACTAAGCTGTTTTGATTATTGACATTTTGTAGTATAGACTGAAGTCAGGGAATGTGATGCCTCCAGTCCTATTAATCTTCAATATAGTGTGCCTTGGAGAAGGTTTCTTAGGATGCCAGTAGGTAGCATTTCTGTTTCCTTCTTGGATTTGAATTTCAAGTTCTTGCCATAGATCTGGGAAGTTCTCATCTACTACCGTGTTTCCCCGAAAGTAAGACATCCCCCGAAAATAAGACCTACTTATAGTTTTGCCTCTCGCTGAAATACGTATAAGGCATCCCCCAGAAAATAACACCTAGCGCATCTTTGGGAGCAAAAATTAATATAAGACACTGTCTTATTTTTGGGGAAACAGGGTAAGACACTGTCTTATTTTCGGGGAAACAGGGTATTTGTCTGAGTAAAATCTCTGTGCCCATCTTGTCCTCTGTTTCCTCTGGAATACCTATTATTCTTATATTATTTTTTTTCTAATGGATTTAGGTAGTTCTTTTAGATATCTTTCATTTCTTTTAGATTTTAGGTCCCTCTCTTTCCTTCTGTGAGATTTCCAAATTTATGTCTTTGATTTCACTAATTCTTTCCTCCATCTGGTCAGCTCTGCTTCCTATGCTAGTTATTCTATTTTTCAGTTATTTTATTGTGTTGTTTATCTCCAGAATTTCTATTTGTATCTTTTTAATAGATTCAATTTTCTTTCTGATATACCTTAGCCCCTTCTGTGTACTCTGCCAGATTTCTTTGATCTCTTTGAACATTTTTATAATTTCAGCCTTGAATTCAATGTGATTTAGCTCATATAATTCTATATCTTCAAGTTCCTCTTCTGGAGATTTTTCTCTTTCTTTCTGAACTTCTTTGTTCAAAGAGGTATTCATCACTGTTGAAGAGTTCCATTTCTTAGACATGAGGATTTTTCCCCTGGTAGATGTGAAGGTATCGTTCTTTTATATCCTAGCTGGTATTAGTGTCTTATAATATTTCCTCTTGTTTATTTGGTTTTCTCACAGTGGAATACTTCCTAGAAGCTGGGCTTCTTTTTGACTCAGTAGTACTGGTTTCTGTATGCCTCTTCTTTGGGAAAGTATGGTGGGTGATGGCATTCTATGCCTCTGAGATCCCACTGCTGTTAGAAGTTATCACACCTAAATCCCTCTGCTGGCTTCAGGGGGAAAAGTGAGACCTGGGCTTGTTGGGAAAGGCACACGTCTGATTGTGTCACAGAGTAATGGCAGCTTCCAAACAGAAGCTCAGCATAGGCAGGCTATGGGCGAGGCCTGCAGGGACAGCCCTGGGAGACAGCAAGAGGAAGCAGCCAGGCTCTGTGTCCCAGGCCATGCAATGCTCCTTTTGGGGCCTCACCTCACTGAGGGCCAGTCTGTACCTCAGCCAGCAGCACACTTCTGGTGTCGGCACTCAAGCCACTGAACACCCACCTCCAGCTCCAATTGCCAGCCTCATGCTCCATGGGCCCCCAGCTCCAGCTGTCAGACCCACACACCTGCAGTCAGATCCTCAAGCCAATTACCCATGCTGATCTCTGGCTGCAGCTGGTGCCTCACTCTAGCCTCCTGCACTGTAATATGGCCACTCTCACCCTGCCATGTCTGCTCCATCTGCATTCCCACTGGGTCTTCTCACCACAGTCAGCCATGTACACTTTTTCTGTCCACCCCACACTCTGTCCATCTGTACCTCTATCTTTGTCCAGTCCAGAGCTCCAACCCACCCAGAGTTGCTCTGTAGCTCGACTCACCCCCATGTTCCCACATCAGTCAGTCTCTCCTCTACTGTTCTATGGGTCAGCCTCTGGAATGGTCACTGGATAGGTCTCTGGGTTGCACTTCAAGGCATGTCTCCACACGGCTCCCTTTCTTTCCCTCTCACTCATCTCTTTCTTCAGCTTTAAGTATTTTCCTGTGATGAGTGTGTTCCTCAGCTGAGGCTATGCATTGCTTAGGGAATCTTCGGTTGGATTTTAGTTGTTTAAATTGTTGTCTTTCCAGGAGAGGTTTCAAGGGCTCCTCATGCTGCCATCTTGATGATGTCTTCCAAATCTTGTATATTTAATGTCTGGTATCTGTAATGATAATCTCCTTCTCCTATGTAATTTTTGTAATTTATGTTTTCACTCCTTATTGTTTAGTCTTACTTAAGATTATTCAATATTGTTAATATTTAAGTAAAACAATCTTTTGGATCTGTTGATTTTTCTCTAGTGTGTAACTTTATTTTATTTGTTTCTCTTGTAGTAGCATAAAACACACTTGTCAGTATACTGGTATCTAAGTATCAGATATTGTGTAAATAATGGCTGTAGATCTTCTAGATAATGTTCTTCCATAACAGGGTTGTTGTTGTTTTTCACTTTGTAGAATAAATGAAGAAATGGCTTTGTTCTGTTATATACCATAATTGGAAATGGAGGTGGATTGGATTTTGGCTAGTTATTGAGTAAAACTGAGTCTACTTCTAGTTAAATTTTCCCTAGATCTTGGCCTTTTAATTGCAGAACTTTTGAGTATCTAAATCTGTAGTCCCAAATAATTATAGAATAATCAGTTTTGTTTTTCATAGGCTTGAGCCCCAGTTCTTTATATTTCTGTCTCATATAGTTTCAAAATGTGCAGATTTATCAACAAGGAGATGAGTCATGTAGTTTAAGTTATTTCAGAGTCACTCCAACCTTGTGTGAATGGCAGCCTCTCTTGCTATATCTGTTTCCTAGAAAGCCTTCTACTAGAGCCAAGCCTGGATACTTACCCTTATTTGTACCAAATGCTAAGTGACCCTAGTAAAAAGTGAATATAGATCTTAGTTGCAATTCATCACTCACTCTAGGACTTTTATCAGTTGCCTGTTTTGTTTATAAGGCCACTTCTCTATGGTAGGTTTTTGCTTCTTATATAACATAAAATTTTGTAATATCTTTTTCTGATTTTAAACATTTTCCATCTGACTGTGTAGTCTCTATGTTGTTTCAAATTTCTGCAAATTTTCTATGGAAAAAATTATCTCTGTGCCCAGGGCCCTTTTAATTTTTCAACCTTGTCATACCAGCCTTGAAAAACTCAAAATTTTCCTCTGGTTTTTCAGCATTTCCTCTGTTCACCTTCCTTCACTCACACTCACACTACAGTAGCCTTCTGCCTGGGCCATGTCCTGATCTTCAGAATCAGCAAATGGTCCCAGGGGAAAAAAAAAAATCAAAGCCAATTATCCAGATAGCTTAAAATAACTTTTCTTTGCTTAGAAACTTATCTATCCAATCTTTGCTGTTTCAGCAAATATCAAAAAAGATTTTTAAATATGACTTTTTAAATTTATATATATATTTGTTAATGTCAGTTTTGGTGCTGCACTCTTTCTTTTAGTAATTGATGATGGATTGAAAATGTAGTGTGAGAATAAGAGTTCAGCTATATAACTTGAGATGTTATTCTATGTAACAACAACAACAAAAGCAAACATATCAATTTTAGATGCTTATAAAGCATTCTAATGGAGAAGTAAAGAAGACTGCTGGATATGCATAAAATTCTAGAAAAGTCTGAGATTTGAGAAATATATTTGATAATTGTCAACACTGAAATGTAATCAATTCTTATATATTACCTAAGAAGTAAATGTAAAGAGAAAAAAGAGGATGTGCTGTGAAAGAAAACTGAGGCACTGCATTCAGAAGGAAAAAAAACATCAGAAAGATCCAATTAAAAACCTGAACAGATCATAACTAAAAGACACCAGGAAATTAATGAAAGAATTTACCTCTTCAAAAACTTTGCGTTATAACTATTTTATATGCAAAGCTTTCCACATTTCTTAAGAAGCAAAGGAAGCTTATAAATTCCAAATATGGAAAAACATATGCATTAAAATTTCAGAATATATTTAAATTTCAAAATGTCAAAATGAAATTGCCACTGATAATATATGTCATAATGTTTTAGAACTCAGTTGATCCAAGGATTTTGGAGTTCTCTCTATTATCATGAGGAGACATGAGATTTAATTGTGATTAATGATAACCCTCAAGCTTAAACAATTAGTATCATTTCCAGAATTAGAATTCGGCAATTCTGGCACTAGTTCTAGTACTCTTTCTGCCATATCATCCAACCTCTGTTTTGAAATTGAAAGTATTTCAAAATCAAGACATTTACACTGTATTAAATAACTTTTTTTTCTTAAAATTTACCTATTAGAAAACTTGCTAGAAAATTTAAAAGTTCTATCTTCAGTTGATTTAGAAATTTGTTTTATTTTTTGTATCATAAAAGAAAAATAATTGCCACTTCTTAGGACTGAAGTCTTTCTTTAATAATGGCCATTTATTGATAGGCAACAGACAAATTGAAATTAGGTTAATGGCCTCAGATGAGAAAACCACATAATGCAGAACAGCACCCAAAGGTTAGAGGAAAAAGGGGAGAGCGGGAGAAGAAAGGAGAAGGAGCAGTACGGGGACAGGGACATGGAACGTGCACCAAGCCTGGCAGAAACAAAGGGGGATGGGGGGACTATGGTCAAAGTGGAGCTAGATCATAGGCAGGCTGGAAGCTGAGACCTGAGGAGAGTGGAAGCCCCATGAGACTGTGGACAATTTAACATCTGAAATCAAGGTGTGGCAAACTGTGCCCTACTCAGATCATGGTGTCTGAGGTGGAATAGGGACCATGGAGCAGGGGTGGCTGAACTTCCTTGGCAGGTGGCGAGAGCAGGGCACAAGCCCACCACAGCTCAGCACACCTGGTCACTGATTTATAGAGGCAACACAGCTGAGCTACTAGAGTTGGCTGTTAGGGAGCACCTTTTCAATCCAGGGCTCTTGAAGTGAAAACAGCAGTTAGAACAGAGCGGAGGATTAACAGAGACCCAGCCACGCTGCCAGCTGCAGCCTGGCTGGCCCAGTCACTGGCTCACAGAAGCAGCATACTCAACTGCATAGATGCGCTTAAAGTGAAATCAGTCAAGCAGAGGGGAGAAACACCTGAGCTGCTGTGCTCCCTGCCCACACTGAACCACCAGAGCCCCTGCTGACAGAAAAATCTGCTATTGTGTCTCAGGCCCGCCCCAGCTTCTACTCACACTCCTCTACACCCTGCTCCCACCTTTACTGCTCTCCCATCTAACAGCTAAGACAACAACCTGAAGATCAACCCCAGGACACAGAAACGGACTGCTTCCTTCAACCATCTCCCAAAAACTCTTTCCCCTACAAGTGAGCCCATACTGAAACCTCCTATACAACAGAGACATACAAGGCTGTAGTCAGACCATAGCCCACCTCACTCTCCTGAAGAGGAGAAGCATTGAGATTAAAACAGTTGGAACAAAAAGAAGGAAATAATAAATAAAGAGAAGCCCACCTTATAGGAAAACCCCAGAGGGAAAACATACTCAGGCCTAAAGCAAAAACAAACAAACAAACAAACAAACAAACAAACAAACAAACAAACAAAAACTCATCAAATACAATACACACCTCAGTATCCAAAGCCCCTATAGAAGATCATGAACATTTTTTAGAAAATGAGTTTGCACACTTGGAATCATATCTAAGTGAAACAGAATTCAGGGCTGCAATACTCAAGACACTCTGGGAGCTCAGTAAATGCTGGCAAAGTACCCAGACACAGTTAAATGACCTCAACAAGAAATTTTCTCATCAAAGTAAATATTTTAAAATTGAGAAGTTAGAACAGAACCAAAAGGAATTCCTCAAAATTAAAGGCATAATGGGAGAGTTGAAAAAATAATTAACCAGCATAGGAAACATGGCTGACAAGCTGGAAGAAAGAATTAGTGAAATCAAAGATAGAAACATGGAAATTTCACAGAGAGAAGAAAAAACAGAAATGAGAATTAAGAGAAAAGAAAGAGACCTACAAGAACTCCCTGTCTCCATCAAAAAGCAATATTAGAATAATAGGGGTACCAGAAGGAAGTGAGATGAAATCTTCTCAGAGTCTACTAAATAGTGGATAAAAATTTTCCTAAGCTATGGAAAGAACTAGAACCCAAAATTCAAAAGGAAAACAGGAGCTCTAGTTACCTAGACCCTAGCAGATCTTCTCCAAGGCACATTGTTCTGAAGATGACAAAAAACCAAAGACAAAGAAAGAATACTAAAGGCTGACAGAGGGAAAATATATATAACTTTCAGAGGAAAACCTATCAGGCTGTCACAAGACTTCTCAGCAGAAACTCTGCAAGCCAGGAGGGAGTGGAGCCCAATCTTCAAAATTTTAAAGGAGATAAATTTCCAACCAAGAATTAACTACTCAGCAAAATTAACCTTTAGCTATGAAGGAGGAATTAAGGCCTTTTCAGATATACTGAAGTTGAGGGAATTCTCCAACTCAAAACTGGCACTCCAAGAAATACTAAAGGAGGCTATTCAGCCTGAATCAAGCAATCAAAATAAATGGATAAAAGTTGGGACAACAAAAAAATAAAAATGAAGGAAAAATGGATAAAGAATATCCTCATATATCAATTATCACCCTAAATGTAAATGGACTAAATTTACCAATAAAGAGGCACAGGGTAGCAGACTGGATTAAAAAACAAAATCCAACCTATATGTTGCCTATAAGAGACATACTTCAGCCACAAAGACAAGTGTAGATTCAAGGTAAAAGGATGGAAAACAGTATTACAGGCAAATGGCACTCAGAGAAAAGCAGGAATGAACATACTGATTTCTCATGAAATATACATCAGGATAAAAAAAAAAGAATAAGACACAAAGGTGGTCATTTCATTTTGATAAAAGGGACAAAACATCAATAAAACATGGCACTCATCAATATATATGCCCCCAATCAGGAAGCAATAAAATTTACAAAGCAATTACTAACAGATCTAATAGGAGAACTTGACAAAAAATACAACTATAGCAAGGGATCTAAACAACCCCCCTGACAACATTGGACAGATTATTCAAGCAGAAAATAAATAAGAAAATTGCAGCCTTAAACAATATATTACAGGAAATGAACATAATCAACATTTATAGGACACTCCATCCTGCAACACAGGGCTGTACATTTTATTATAGTGCACATGGAACATTTTCAAGGATAGACCATATCCTAGGACTTAAATCCAAACTCACCCAATTTAAGAACATTCAAATCATACCAAGTATATTTTCAGACCACAAAGCTTTAAAACTAGAAAACTCAATTGCAAAAGATCAATTGTAGAGAGAATCAGATATATGTGGAGATTGAACAACATGCTATTAAAAATGACTGAATCAAAGAGGAAATAAAACAAGAGATTAGAAAATTTGTAGAAACAAATGACAATAAAAACAGGACATAGAAAAATTTCTTTGACACAGCCAAAGCAGTATTAAGAGGGAAATTTATATAATTACAGGCCTAGCTCAAGAAACAAGAAAAAATATAAGTAAATACCATCACGTCTCATCATATGGAACTAGAAAAAGAACAGAGGTACCTCAAAGCCAGCAGAAGAAAAGAATTAATAAAAATTAAGCAGAACTTAGTGAATTTTGGAACAGAAAAGCAATAGATAAAATTAGTGCCATAAAGAGCTGGTTTTTTGAAAAAAATCAATAAAATTGACAAGCCACAGGCTAGGTTCACCAAAGGGCAAAGAGAAAAATCTCATATTTCCAGAATATGGGATGATAGGGGAAAGAACACAACTGACACTACAGAAATACAAAAAATCATAAGAAATTATTATGAAAGAGACTATGCCACCAAATATGACAATCTAGAGGAAATGTACATATTTCTAGAAACATATGGTTTACCTAAACTGAACCAAGAAGATTTGGATAACCTAAATAGACCAATCAACTGTACAGAACTTGAAACAACTATCTAAAACCTACCAAAAGGCAAAAGGCCTGGACCAGATGATTTTACCAATGAATTTTATCAAGCATTCAAAGAACTAATGCCCATCCTCCTCAAACTACTCCAGAAAATCCAAGAGGAGGCAATATTACACAACTCATTTTCTGAAGCTAATATCTCCTTAATACCAAAACCTGGGAAGGACAATACCAAAAACAACGGCCATAGACCAATTTCCCTGATGAACACTGATGCAAAAATTCTAAATAAAATTTTAGCTAACAGAATACAAAAATGCATTGTAAAGATTATTCACCATGACAAAGTGAAATTAATCCCAGGGGCACAAGGATGGTTCAACATACACAAATCAATCAATGTAATCCAGCACATAAACCAAACAAAGGATAAAAACCACATGATTATCTCAATTGATGCAGAAAAAGCATTTGGCAAGATACAACACCCATTTATGATAAAAACACTGAATAAAGTGGGTATTGAAGGAAAGTACCTCAACATAATAAAGGCCAGATATGACAAACCCTCAGCAAATATTATACTGAATAGGGAAAAGCTGAAGCCCATTTTTATAAAATCAGGAACAAGGCAGGGATGCCCCTGTCACCCCTGCTATTCAACATATTTCTGGAAGTTCTAGTCAGAGCAATCAGGCAAGAGAAAAGTATAAAAGGTATGAGAATTTAAAGAGAAGAATTTAAATGGTCACTCTTTGCAGATGACATGATCCTGTATATAGAAAACTCTACAGACTCTATCAGAAATCTATTACAATAATAGACAAACAAATACAGCAAAGTTTAAGGCTACAAAATTAATGTCCCAAAATCAACTGCATTTTTGTATGCCAACAATGAAACTTCAGAAAGAGAGATGAGAATATTCATTCCCTTTGCCATTGCAAGCAAAACAATGAAATACCTAGGAATAAATCTAACAAAGAACATGAAGGACTTATACATTGAAAACTATAAAACACTGTTAAAAGAAATTAAAGAGGATACAAAGAAATGGAAAGACATTTTATGTTAATGGATTGGAAGAACCAACATAATTAAAACTGCCATACTACCCAAAGCAATATACAGATTCAATGCCATTCCCAGCAAAATCCCACAGTCATTCTCTCAAGAAATAGATTTAAAAAATCATCAAATTTGTATGGAACCACTAAAGACCACGAATCACAAAAGCTATCCTAAGAAAAAAGGATAAAGCTTGGGGCATCTCACTGCCTGATTTTTATCTGTACTTACAAAGCCTCAGTAATCAAAACACATTGGTATTGGCAGAAAAACAGACACATGGACTAATGGAACAGAATTGAAAACCCAGAAATAAACCCACAAATATATGGACAGATTATTTTTGACAAAGGGGTGAAGAATATACAATGGGGAACAGAAAGCTTCTTCAGTAAATGGTGCTGAGATAATTGGAAAAACACCTATGAAAGGCTGAATGTGTGATCCCTCATCATATACAAAAATTAACTCAAAATAGATCTAAGACTTCCAAATAAGAACTGAAACAATAAATTGCATAGAAAAAAAATATTGGTCCTAAACTTATAGATCTGGGGTTCAGGAAGGACTGTATGAATCTGACCTCAATGGCAAGGGAAGTAAAAGCAAAAAAAACAAATGGGACTTATCAAGCTAAAAAGTTTCTGAACTGCAAAGGAAACTGTCAACAAAGCAAAGAGGCAACCAACCAACTGGAAAAAACTATTTGCAAACAATGCCTCTGATAAGGGGATAATATAAAAAATATACATAGAACTTATACAACTCAACAATAAAAAACAAGCAATCCAATTAAAAAATGGACAGATAACTTTACCAGACACTTCTCCCACAAAGACATACATATGGCCAACAGATATATGAAAAAATGCTAAGCTTCACTAGCAATTAGGGAGATGCAAGTAAAAACCAAAATGAGATACCATCTCACACCTATTATAATGGCTATCATCAATAAGACAAGAAATAATAAGTGCTGGAGAAGCTGTGGAGAAAAAGGAACCCTCATACACTGCTGGTAAAAATGTAAACAGGTACAACCACTATGGAATGGAATTACCATATAACCCAGCAATTCTTCTACTGGGTATCTACCCTAAAAACCTGAAAACCTTAATCTGCAAAGATGTCTGTACCAGCATGTTCATTGCAGCACTGTTCACAGTGGCCAGAACATGGAGACAACCAAAATGCCCTTCAATAGATGACTGGATAAAGAAGTTGTGGTACATTTACACAATGGAATACTACTCAGCGATAAGAAAAGATGATATACAGTCATTTGTGACATGGATGGGCCTTGAAACCATCTTATTAAGTGAAATAAGTCAGACTGAAAGAATCAGGAAACATATGACCTCACTTATAGGTGGATTATAAAACTGAAAGTAACAAAGAAACAGACTTATGAACACACTCAATAGTTTGGTGATTACCTGAGGGAAGGGAAGGAGGGGAGAGGGAGAGGGGGAAGGGGAGGTGGGAGTTGGCGCTAGACTTATGGACATACTTAGTAGTTTGGAGACTACCTGAATGAAGGGGAGGAGGGGGGAGGGAGAATGCTGGAGGGGGTGGAGGTGGGAGTGGGCACCACATATGTGGTGATGGAAAGAGCTGATTCTGGGTGGTGAGCACATAATGCATTACTTAGGTGATACAGTGTAGATTTGTACATCTGAAAACTACCTAATTGTTACCAATCAATGTCACCCCAATAAATTTAACAATAAAAATACGGTAACTTTAAATGTATTACTTTTATACATATAAAATGAAAATAAAATTCTTAAGCATTAGAAAAAAAGAAAGAAAGTAGGTTGATGCAGACGGTTTTCTGAAGAGAGTATCTGAAATTATTTTGAAACTATAGCTATCATCTCTATAGTTAGGAATCTAAATGTCATTTTTAGGGGACAGTGGTAAGGTGTGCCTAGCCTTTGAATGAAACTTAGAATAAAAAGGTATTTGCTGTAATACCATAATGCTTAGCAAATTAGTTACTGAGAGGTCACTGGAGGAAAAAGTGAATTCACTCTCCCATTTATATAAGTTTAAAATAACTTCCATGTGTCAATCAATTATTTTCATAAAGATGTATAATGTGATAAGATTATAGTAATATAGTTTAAGATTAAGTAATATACCCTATTTCCCTGAAAATAAGACAGTGTCTTGCCCTGTTTCCCTGAACATAAGACAGTGTCTTATATTAATTTTTTCTCCCAAAGATGCACTAGGTCTTATTTTCTGGGGGATGCCTTATACGTATTTCAGTGAGAGACAAAACTGTAAGTAGGTCTTATTTTCGAGGGATGTCTTACTTTCGGGGAAACACAGTAGTTAAGATACTCAAAATTTCTGGTTATTTTAATAACTAATAGGCTGAGCTTGGCATCATGGATACACATTAAATAACTAATCTCAGAAATGAAAAGCATGTTAGAATAATACAATAGAATTATAACATAAATATATATATTTCTTCAGAGAAAGTACAATATTCAAAAATATGATTTTAGCATTTAAAAATTTCTTATGTTTTGAAAATACACATATTTCTAATCCAAGACAGTACCTCACTAATGTACTAATTGCTATGGTTTTAGATTTGTGTTTTTTTTGTTGTTGTTTTTGTTTTTTTCCATGAATAATTTAAACTTTTATTTAAAGCCTTTGCTTCTTTATTCTCCAGAGAAATATAAAGTGCTATCAAATTTATTATTCAATTCAAGGTGTTTTAAGGACCACAGAAGCTCAATTAAAACATTAGTTTTCTATTAATCAGTTGTCTAGTAATTACCACACCTTGTCTATTGTATCCTGTTCACTTCTACAACTTTCTCCCAACGCATCCAAGTACATGAAATTTCCCCTTCTACTGAAAGAGCCTCAGTATACTTTACAGGAAAAAAATGTTGAAGTACAGCTGTTTTAAAAGACACAGTTGGGGAAGCCAGGATAGCTCAGTGGATTAAGTGCTCACTTTGCAGCCCCAGGGACTGAGGATCGAATCCCGGCCCTGGCCTGTGCGGACCCATATGCTGAACTGAGGAGTGCCCCCAGTTCGGTTCTCACCAGGGTGAGACCCTGGCCCAGTTCCTGCCCTGTGCAGCCCAGCACCCACATGTGGAATGAAACTATGTGGAAAAACCAATGATGTGCAACTATGGAGACGGTTCTGGGCCCTCCCCCTTCTCTCTGTCTCTGTATCTCTCTCTCTCTCTCTGTCTCTCTCTGTCAAAAACAATAAAAATAAATAAATAAATGAAAAGACACGATGACACTTTGAAGTAGTGATGACTAATTATTGCTGAATTCCAGTAGAAATTCTATTCCTACTGAAGTACTTATGACATCCACATTAATACTAAATGAGAAGATCAGAATTATTATCTTTGCAATAAATACCAAAGGAACTGAAAATGATCAGGTTATTATCGTAAAGTGTTACACTGAAAGACAAAAAACATAAAGGCTTAAGGGAAAATATTAGTGATTTATTTCAGAGACTGAAGCTAGTGGAATCCATATCTACTAAATACAATAGATACTTAAAAATACACTGAATTTATTTTTCATAATGCAGTCCATTTTTTTAATGTAAAGATTTAAATGTAAATGTAATGTCTACAGTTTATGAAAACTGGTAACAATTCCTTACCTTTTCTTTTTTATCTACCTTAGAACTTACATCCTGATATCTAACATCTATCTATCAATCTATCTATATATCTATCCATCTATCCATCCTCTATCTATCTGTCATCTATCTATAATATTTGTCATCTCTGAAATTCATAAAAACAGATATTTCTAGCACACAGCTTTAAGGTTTTATTTTTTTTAATGCTGCTATGGTCATCTTAATTTATTATCTAAATGTTAGTCTAAATAATAAAACCTTAAAATGTCTACAAAATGCTCTAATCTGGTGATTTACATATTGTTTAGAACCCTAAGATTTCAAGAAGTTTTCTAAAGAGCTAGACATTTCACCAAATGAGATGAGAAATGCATGGGCATAGTTTTTCCTCTGCTCCCATTAGAAGCAGAAAAGCTCCACTGTTCTTCTTATCCTTCTTTTTTAGCTTATATAGCTTGTACAATTGTATTTAAAAAACAAAGTTGTGGAAACTGGGAAGGCTCAGTGGGTTAAGCACTCACTTTGCAGTCCCAGGGACCAAGAATTGAATTTTGTTTTCATCCCATGTAGACCCATATATATGCTGAACTGGGGTGTTCTTCCCATGAGGGAGAACCCCAGTTCAGTTCTTGCCCCTTCTGGGCCCACCCCCTTTTCTCTGTCTCTCTCTGTTTCTGTAAAAAATGATAGAAAAAATATTTTTTTAAATGTTGCTTGAAAACATTTTTTTTTTCATTTTTAACATTTTTAGTGTGTCATTTTTGTTTTGTTTTGTACTAATTGTTAAATTTATTGGGGTAATATTGGTTGATAACAATTACATAGTTTCTACGTGTACATTTCTACATTACAGTGTCTATGCATTGCATTATGTGCTAACTATCCAGAATAGGCTCTTTTTCCATCACCATATCTTTGATGCCCTACCCTACTCCTCCCCAACTCCCTTGCTCTCCTACCCACCATTCCCTTTACCCTCAGGTAACCACTTTTGATTGAGTTTGACAAGAATTTTCCTAACCAGAATCTCTGAAGTAAATTATCTGTTATCTAATTGTATCTTTTGTTAGAGGTAAAGGTTCTTATGACCTTGTTTGGTTCTCAGTGAATATTGAATTGAAACATTCACATATCTTCAGGCTACAGTGGCTTCTTCTCTAGATTACCACATTGCTTACCCAACTCATTTCTCTAGCTTCTAGTGCACATTTCTCCACTGTTACCAGTGAGTTTTCTGAAATATAGCCCGCACTACTTTGTCTCTAATCCTTCAATTTCTTCCCATACATAAAAATGTCTTAAAATTACATCTGTCATCTTTTATCACAGCCCAACTTAAAAACATGTACATAATAGATTTCTAATGACAAGTACATTAGCAACATGCTGTACTGGTTTACGCATTTATTTTGTCTCATGCAGCTTACTTTGCTTAGAATCTTTCACTTTGAGCATAATGATAGATATTTATGTAAAAGACAAACTCATAAAATACTTTTTTGACTACACTGAATATAATTAATATTGTCTTTCTTTTCCCCACTGCTATAGATTGTGTACATTTATAGTCATACCACTCATAGACTTCTGTATACATATTTCTATAGAATCACAATCTGTAATATCTACTACTTTGTGTGTTTGCTCACCCTATTAGGCAAGACCTGAGCCTTATTTACTTTCTTTTACTTTAGTCAGTGCTTTCCATAGAAAATGTATAAGAGTACACACTAAAACTGTACAAGTATGGGTACAACTCTTATTTACTACTAAAATTTTCTGAATCCAAAAATAATATACTATAAATCTGAATTTTTGGGGAAACCAGGATAGCTTAGTGGAATAAATGCCCACTTTGCAGCCCCGGAGTCTGAGAATCTAGTCTTGGTCTGGGCCCCATCCCATGCAGACCCATATGCTCAACTAGGGTATGGCCCCAGTTTGGTTCTTGCTGGGGCGAGTTTCCCATGTGGGAAACCCCATGTTCAGCTATTACTCCCCACCGGCCCCCAGTTTGGCCCCTGGCTTGAGGGGCATGCCTCCCATGCAGGAGGCCCCCAGCTTGGTTCCCACTCTCCGCGGCCCCCACCCAGCCCTGTGGAACAAAACCATGTCAAAAACTGATGACATACAACTATGGAGAATTCTCTGAGCCCTCCTCTTCTCTCTATATGTCTGTCTGTCTGTCTGTCTGACTCTCTGTCAAAAAGCAATACAGTAAAACTTTAAAAAGAAATCTGAATTTTCAGCAAATCAAGGTGATATTTCTACCAAGAAATTTTTAAGAATTGCTACCTATTATCTTTAAAAGTATCTAGGGTATAAGAGTTTATTTGCAGAAAATCTGTTGATTACATTAATAAGTCCAACTTTGCAATTGGTCTTATACTACACATTGTGAGTGCCAAGTGACCTTATTATTTGTGAAATCACACTTTATATGAGTAGGTATTGATAAAAAGATACCAAAATGCTAAATAACATATTCTGCTATAACTGCTAAGTAACACACTCACTCAAAACACACAACTACTTCACATAATTGAGTTTACCAAGTTTCCAAAAATACAAAGAGAGATTACTTTATAATTTTTATTATGCCAATCTTCATGGTGGTTCAAATTTGTTATAAAACTAAGCCAATAATTTGATTTCTCTTTCTCATGCAAGATAATAATAATAACAATGATGTATAGATGGGGTGGTCCAAGGTAGTGACAAAGGAAGATATTGAGCTCATCTACTTCTATAGACACACTAAATCTACAGCTATACATGGAATTATTTCCTTTGATAAAGACCTAAAAACAAGTTGAACAACTCCTTCACATCAGCAAATGAGGAAAGGTCTATCTATATCAAGATACATAGGATAAGCTGAGAAGGTATCTTGCCATAAACCGCAACCCCTATGCAGCAGGCCACAATTTGTAGAAACCCAGAAATCTGGATCTTAACGGGCTTATACCGAATACCAAAAACCCTGACTTTTAAATCCTGAACCTGAGAGATGAGTCCACAAAGTTCCTGGCTTTGAGAAACAGTGAGTCTCATATTTACTAGACCCAAAAAGCTATAGTGAACTGAGAAACTTCTTTTAAAGGGCTTGCATGCAGATTTACCCCAGAGCCCAGCACAGAAACAATAATTTGAAAAGCACCCATACTATATGTGAAATAAATTTATTTGCTGATATTATAAAGTGTAAGACAGTAGAGCAAGTACCTGTTGGAATACACTCCAGAAACAAAGGAACTAGTGCTTCAGTGCACTCTCTTCTTTGACCTTGTTAAAGCTAGTGGTGCCATCTTTAACCACCAACCAGCAAGTACTACCTTTGCACACTCTGCCTTGCTAAAGATAACAGGTACCCTCAGTTGTTGTTTTTTTGTCTTTGGTGATTGCCATCTTTGTACTCTTCCTCTGTCATCCACCACAATATTAGTATCTCTCAGAAAATTTTACACATGTCTGCTACCCAACTTGTTTTTTTTAATCTTGTTCAAAAATTTTTGCAGCTGCAGTCCTGGGGTCAGACTATTATAGTGTGGCTGTGAATGTTAAGGCTCTTGCATTATTGGGTCTCATGGAACTGTAACAATCTGAGAAAGTTCTTGGTAGACTTACTCCCAGGATACTAGGACTGCTGATAGATGCAATCTTTGTGCTCTCCTTATGCCTTGCTCAAGGTTCAACTATCTTCTCAAAAAAGCTTATACCCTTGTCTGGTTCTCAATTTTTGCAGCTGCCACCAGGGGACACCTATATGACCTAGCTCTGGTAGTCAGCAGGGCTCATGTTCACAGGTCTCACAGAACTGTAACCAAGAGAGAAGAAGTTCTTAAACAACTACCTCCCCAGAGCACAAGGGGCAACAAAACAAGAGTTTGTTTCTGTAAAAAAGGCCTATTAGTGGAGAACCCGGGATGGCTACGTAGGTTAAGCACTCACTTTGCAGCACCGGGGACCGAGGATCGAATCCCGGCCCTAGCCTGTGTGGAACCATATGCTGAAGTGGGAGCTCCCCCATTTCAGTTCTCTCTCTGTCTCTGTATCTCTCTCTCTCTCTGTCAAAAAAATAACAATAATAACAAAACTTTAAAGATTTATTTTAAAAAAAGGCCTATTAGCTTATCATAGCTATAGCCTAGGGACAGACATCTAACTCAACGCACAGTTAAGGACAAACTGTAAACATTTTCAGAAACTGGGAAGGCAGGTGGTCTATCCTCATGCTGCCACACTTCAGAATGGAGCTTCCACACATGCTTGGTGCCATGGTTTTTGTAGCTGCTGTACACAAAACACCCCTAGATAGTCTGCCTCTGGTAACCATGGAGACTTGCATTCCTAGGACCACAATTATCAAGATGACACCTCTTGACCAACCACCATCCCATGAGTACTACACAGAGAGCAGACAACCTTCATCTTGCTATAAAAAAAGGGCTACTCACTTGTTCTGAAATTTTGGCCTATGAAGCAGGTTTTAGGTTTGTCAGATATCACAAAGCTTAAAGAGGTGCTCTCGGGAAATGCAGGCCACAAGATACCACTTTTGTGCTCTCCCTCTGTCTCACTATAGCTTGCTTATATATCGCAGTAAGGAGATTAGACATTCATCTGTAGCCCCAATTTTTGCGACTGTCATTCAGTAGATGCCTGCAGATCTCATGGTCTGGACACCAGAAAGTTTGATTGTATTCCTACAGAACTGTATGTATTCACATTCTTTAAAACCAGCTTCCTGAGGGTCTCCCTTCCAATGATCTTGAAACTAGGTCCTTAATAATATCTTACCCTTGGGACACTGACAGGTTTTGACATATCTTCAACAACTGAGCACTATTAAAAACAAAATAGTCTGCCTAGATAATCACAAAACATGGAGATACAGTGATGCCTTGGAATTCAAACTTAATTTATCTCAGCACACTGTTCGTGTTCTAAAACATTCGAGTTCCAAGATGAGTTCTCCCCTTTTAAATAATAGAAACAAGATTAATCTGTTCTTGGGTGCCACAAACTCAAATTATCAAAATGATTTTAACAGTAAAGACACTGGTTTTAAAGTAAAATATTCATTTTATTAAGTTTAAGGTAAAATATTGACAAGTAATAATAATATTTAAATTAAAAATAATAATGGTGATGACACGTGGATGCTTTTTTTTTTTTCAGTTGCAGTTGTCATAGTTTATTTATTTATTTATTTATATTTATTTTTGACAGAGAGAGAGAGAGATATAGACACAGAGAGAGAACTGAACTGGGTGTGCTCCAAGTTCAGCATATGGTTCTGCATGGGCTGGGGCTGGGATTTGATCCATGGTCCCCGGCGCTGCAAAGTGAGCGCTTAACTCATTGAGCCATCCCGGCTTCCCCTTAAACAGATTTTCTGTCTTCCTTTTTTTTTTTTTTTTTTTAAATAATATATTTTATTTCTTTATTTATTTTTTGACAGAGAGAGAGAGAGAGAGAGATACAGAGACAAAGAGAGAACTGAACTGGGCGAGCTCCCAGTTCAGCATATGGGTCCTCATGGGCCAGGGCCAGGATTCGATCCTCGGGCCCTGCTGCTGCAAAGTGAGCGCTTAACCCACTGAGCCATCCCGGCTTCCCCAGATATTATTTATTTATTTATTTTATTTTTGACAGAGAGAGAGAGAGAGAGAGAGAGAGAGATACAGAGACAGAGAGAGAACTGAACTGGGGGAGCTCCCAGTTCAGCATATGGTTACGCATGGGCTGGGGCTGGGATTCAATCCCCGGTCTCTGGACACGTGGATGTTTTAAGAGATGGAAGAGGACGAAGAATCATCTTCCATGATAACTTTAGGTGTCTGCATTCTTTGTCTTTTAATGCCCTTTGCTATGTTACCACTTGTAGAGGGCTTGGGGTGACTGGTTGTGTTCACTTTTGAGGACCAATGTTCCAAAGTGGTCTGATGTTGGCAACCTTTTTTGCACTTTTCTGAAATGTTCAATGATGTTATCATCAAACAAATTAACACACCTGTCAAATAGGGCTTTATTGGGGTGCCACTTCTCAACAGTTGCGTAGATTTTTGAACACATGTTAAGAAAGCCCTTGATTTCAACAGAGGTAATGGTTCCAGGGTTTTCCTCTTCCTCCACAGAAGAAATTTCTTTCTGCTGCTGCTGGTTAAGGTGCTGAAGCTCTTCTGTTGTCAGCTCAGTCCTGTGACTGACTCATTCATGTTCTCTTCTCTGATTTCCAAACTTACAGACTGGCCCAGAGATACAATGTCAGGAACAACAGATGGTTCTTCAAAAATTTCTATGCCCCTTGAAGCAACACATTCAGACCAGAGATTTTTCCAGGCACAGTTCATTGTCCTCAAAGACACTTCCCTCCATGATTTATTGATTATTCCTAGGAAATTGAGGCTATTGTAGTGATCCTTCCAGAACTCTTGGAGGATCAATTGTATTTCACTTTTAATTTCAAAATATTTTTGGAACATAGCCTTGGTGTACAATTTTTTAAAGTTTGAGATCACCTACTGGTCCATGGGCTGGATAAGAGGAGTGGTGTTGAGGGGTAAATATTTTATCTTGATGAAGCTATATTCTTCCACCAAATCTCCTTTTAAGCCTGAAGGATGTACAGGGGCATTGTCCAGAATAAGAAGAGTTTTCATTGGAAGATTTTTCTTCAGATAGTCCTTAATTGCTGGAGTAAACTCCTCGTGTATCTATTCAGTGAAAAATTGCCTGGTAACTCATGCTTTGACATTTGGTCTTCACATAACATTTAGTTTGCTCTTAATGATGTTATTCTTAAAACTCATGGATTTTCTGAATGGTACACTAAGAGAGGCTTGATTTTGCAGTTTCCACTAGCACTTCTGCACAGCAACAGAGTCAGATGGCCTTTCATTGGCTTGTGACCTGGTGCAGTTCTTTCTACTTTTTGATGTATGTCTGCCTGGGCATCTTTTTCCAAAAGAGCCCAGTTTTATCACACTTAAAAACTTCATTTGGAACATACCTCTCACTTATCACAAATTTCTTGAACTCTTTCACAGACTTTTCTGCTGCTTTCAAGTTAGAATTTGAAGCCTCCCTATGCATGACAACACTATGAATCCCAGTACTTTTATTTTAATTTTTGAAACCACCCCCTACTGGCTGTAAGGTCAACTTTTGATCACTAGTACCGGGCATGCTATTCTCTAGATCATTGTATAGAACCTTGGCTTTTCCACAAATGATTGTTTCAGTTATCAAATCACTAGCAAGCCATTTTTCATTAATCTAAACTAAGAGGAGTTTTTCCATTTATTCCATACATTTCATTATTCAAGAGGTTAGTGTTATAACTCCTTTCACCACATCAGCTGCTTTGATAGCTTCTTTATTTTTGAAAATCATAGAAACAGTTGATTTTGGTATTTTGAACATAACAAGATCAATCACATGTGTACCACTTTCATGCTTAGTAATATGGTCTTTCTTAACCTCAATTGTAGCTCTAACAGCTTTCTTCTTACTCTTGTTCACATTGCAGTTTTTAAGTTCCATGGTGAATCAATACTTTTTATAATATATAAAAAAATGCACAAAATTGGTGTACAATTAACAACAAAAATTTCTCAAGATACGGCTTCCAACAATGACTTAAGTAACAAAGCATAGGGGTGGCTGGAAACATAGATATAAACCAAAGAGTATAAAATATGTAACTATAGCAATGACTTGGTCGTATGTTATGATGGGGTAGAGGTGGCTGCCTATACAATCTGTGTTAGACCAATCCCCCCACACCACTCTCAAAGTATAACTTATACAAAAAGCAAGTGGGTGTTTGGATTCCAAAGCAGCATTAGGATTCTGAGGTAAAATTTGCTTGATATTTTTGTTCAGATTACAAGTTGTTAGAGTTTTGGGGCATTTGGATTCCAAGGTATCACTGTACAACCAATATTTAGGGTAAAGTTTCATGATAGGTTCAACTTTTCCACAAGGCCACTTCTTCAAGACTAGGAAAGGTGGCCATTTTATCTAATACATGAAAACTAACAGAAAGACAAGCAAAATAAGGAGACAAAAATATATACTCCAAACCTCAGGGGAAAAAAGGCATTACTGAAATAGACATATATAATTTAAGTGATAAAGAGATCAAGGTAATTATCATAAAGATGTTCAACAAACTTAGGAGGTAAATTAATGAACATAGTGAGAATTTTTAAAGATTTATTTTTATTGTTTTTGACAGAGAGAGACAGAGAGAAGGGGGAGGGCCCAGAGCAGTCTCCATAGTCGATAGCATTAGTTTTCCATATAGTTTCACTCCACAGGTGGGCAGGAGGCTGCTCAGGGCAGGAACTGGGCTGGGAGACTCTGCATAGGCCCCAGCAAGAACTGAACTGGGGGCATACCCAAGTTCAGCATATGGGTCTGCCTGGGCTGGAGCCAGGATTCGATCCTTAGTCTCTGGGCTGTAAAGCAAGTGCTTAACCTGCTGAGTCATCCCAGCTTCCCCATAGTGAGACTTCTTAAAAAGAGCCAGAAAACAACAAAGTACCAAATAGAAGTCACTGATCTGAAGAATATAAGTGAACTGAAAACTATACTAGAAAAGTTCAACAACACACTAGATGAAATTAAAGAAAGAATCAGTTATATCAAAGACAGTGTTGAAACCCAGTCACAGTAGCACAAGGAAAAAAAAAAACCAACTTATTTTAAAGAGTGAGCACACCTTAAGGAACTTATGAAACAACCACACAGAATATTAGCATTATAGAGGCACTGGACATTATAAAATGAAAGATAAACATTATATAATTATCCCAATAGATGTAGAAAAACATTTTTCAGGATTAAACATTTTTTTATCATAAAAACTCAACAAAAGGTGTATAAAGCAAAAGCATCTCAAAAAGGTGAGGGGTCATCTATGACAAGCCCACAAGCTCACATTATAGTCAATAGTAAAATGTGGAAAGTTTTTCCTGTAAGATGAGGAATAAGACATGGGTGCCGCCTTTTATTCAATGTAGTACTGGAAGTCCTAACCAGAGCAATTAATGAAGGAAAAGAAGGAAAACACACTCAAATTAGAAAGAAAAAAATGAAATGGTCACTATTAGTACATTACATAATATTACATATATACAGCCCTACATCAAAAAACTTAAAAGTAGTAAAATAATAAAATTACAAGGTAGAAAATTAATATACAAATTTGGTTGCATATCTATATATTAACTATGGACTGTCAGAGAGAAAGAAAGAAAACAATTCTATTTGCAATTACTTCAAAAAGAGTAATATAGCTAGGAATAAATTTAACCAAGATGAAAGACTTGTACTCAGAAAACTACCAGATATTGATGAAAGAAAGTGAAGACAAAAATAAATGAAAAGATGTGAAGTAAAGTTGACCCATGTGCATTGCTATTGGAGATGTAATTGGTGAAGCCATTATGAAAAAAAGTATAGAATATATTCAAAAAATTAAAAAAATAAATATAATTTAGCAATTCTACTTCTGTGTATTTATCTGAGCAAAACAAAAACACTTATTTGAAAAGATATATGCACCCCATGTTTTATGCAGGATAATTTACAATAACCAAGGTACTGAAACAACCTAAGTAAATGTCTATCAATAGAGAAACAGATAAAGAGATGTGATAGATATGCATAAACAAGTATATATGTACATATATGTACATGTGTATATACATATCTATACACACACATACACACACAGAGGAATAATTTTTCTCTGTAAAAAAGATAAATTTTAGCCATTTCTGATAATATTAATTGACCTTTAGGACTTTAAGCTAAGTGAGATAGGTCAGAGGAAGATAAATACAATATGATCTCACTTATAGTTGCAGTCTAAAACAAATCAAAAACCAAAAAAGACAATAAAATCTAGCACAGGGGTTCCCAACCTTTTTATACCCTAGGGCGCATTCTCAAATATTGGTAGGGCGGCGAGCACCAGCTATTTCTAAGGATATTTATTATTAAACAAAAATAAAAAATAATAAACAAAAATAATTTTAAAGTAATAAATTTATTGTACAGATTATATACACACAAAGAAACATATATACAAAACGTAACACAAAGTAAATAAAAACATATAATAAAATCATTTAAAAAAACATAAAAGAAAACATAAAAAAAACCAATCTGTCAGTGTGATCTTTGGCTTTGCATTTCATTGGCCAGTGCCTCGTAATTAGGAGAGTATGATGACAACCCTGTTAGCAAACAACTATTAAGATGCTCATCGGTAAGTCGAGATCTATATCATGATTTTATTAAATTCATGTTTGAAAACAAAGATTCGCATAAATACGTTGACCCGAAAAACGATTTGATTTTATATGCTGCTTTTTTCAAAAATGGGAACCTTTCTTTGTCGACTATGTTCCATAAGTCCTCTGATATTAAGGATTTTAGCAAAATATCGTTCTTAAGGTTCAAAATTTCTAACTCTAGTTCTTCTGCTTTCCCCTGAACAAGGTCTGCAATACATGTGGCTAGTTCTATTACATTTACTTGGCAAGTAAAAGGATAGATACAGAAGGAGATAATTGGCTCGCTATTTGTAAACTGCAGAAATCTCTCTTCAAACTGTTTTTGAAGCACTTGCAGGGTCTCAATAAATAATGACATGTTTAATTCATTGTTACCTAGCATTTTCCTCATATATGGGAAGTGCATGAGAGACTTGATATGCAGATGTGATATCAACAAAGTCAATTTTGCTTTAAATGTGTTTACAGAGCTTATCATTTCAGCTAGATTTTTGTCTTTTTCCTGCAACTCCAAATTGAAAGAATCTAATTTTTCAATGGTGTCAGCAAGAAAACCCAAATCCACCAGCCAGCAAGAGTCTGTTAGTTCATCATAATTTTCATTTTTATCACGTATAAATGTTTTTATTTCTTCAATTAAGTTCACAAATCTTGTAAGAATTTTACCTTTACTGAGCCAACGTACTTCAGTATGCAGGATGAAATCGTGTTCTTTATCTTCAGTATCTTCTATCAGGGCCTTGAAAAGTTGGTGTTGCAATGGAGCTGCTTGAATAGAGTTGATGATCTTTGTGACTATTTTCATAACATGTTCAAAGGGCAGTATTTTACAACACAAAGCTTCCTGATGGATAATACAGTGGTAGGACATAAAGTTTGAAAATGATTCATCTTTCCTGCAAAGGGCAATAAATACTTTGTTTTTACCACCCATTGCTGGTGCCCCATCGGTAGTTATTGCAGACAACTTATGCAAAGGCATGTTTATTGACCAGGCGTATGTTCTAAAAGTTTTATAAATATCCTCACCTCTCGTCTGTCCTTTCATTGGTAATATTTGCAACAGCTCTTTTACTATGAAGTTACTAAATACCATTCTCACCATAACTGCCAACTGTGCGGTTTCGGATATATCTGTTGACTCGTCAAATTGCAGAGTGAAGCAGTCACATATTTCCAAGTCAGTCTTTAACTGAGTTTGCAAGTCTTTCGTGTATTCTTCTTGTGACTGTGTTATTTGACAACTGTAGGTCTTGTATTGCCAACATAATCTCATGCTTGTTAGAATATTCCTCAAACAAACAATCGGCAACAGTCAGAAATGCTTCTTTTAACAATTCACCATCCTGGAAAGGTTTTTTCTTCTTTGCGAGCATGTGAGAAATTTTGAAAGAAGCAATGGTTGCCTTTTTAGATTTTTCCACATGTCTAGTGAAAACAGTCTGTTGAGTAGTTCAACTTCATTTTAGTTGAATTATTTTTTTCTTTCTTACTTCAGATTTAAGTGGATAATTCGTATCAAAAGTGGTATGACTTGTCTGAAAGTGACGTTCAACATTATGTTTTTTCGGCACTGCAATACTACTGCCACACAACAGGCAAACACATTTACCTTTTAAATTAATGAAACAATATGATTCCTCCCAGTCTGTGTTAAAATTATAGGTTTGTTCACTTATTTTAGGACTAAAAAAATATATATATTTATAGAACTACAATATCATATCAAATTGCCACCATAATAATAGATTACCTACCTCGCTTTTAGTTCATTTAAAATCAAATATATCAAAACACTGTGATCCTAGCTAACCGTCACGACCCAATCAGTCCAGCAACCGCAATCAAAATGGCAACTTCGCGTCTCCCAGTTGGGTGGAGGAGAGTTTAAAGAGTGCAGCGGCTAAACAAGATGCGACATGTACAAAGGCAAAAGCTAGGGAAAAACTTATATATACGATATTGCAAACATACCAACGAATATAATAAACCTGTGTAGATACTTAAACGATATTTTAAAATTCTAACAAATGTATAAAAATAAATTATAGTTTTACTTAGTGTCTATGAAAAACTTCTGATGCAGTCAAATAATGGCAGGTGCACACAAATAGGATTGCGGGCGCCATGGCGCCCCCGGGCATGGGGTTGGGAATCCCTGATCTAGCATATAGATACAAGATGAGATTGGTGGTTGCTAGAGAGGGTGGTGATGGGGGTGGCAGAACAGGTGAAAACTCAAAAGTACAAACTTTCAGTTACAAAATAAGTGATCAGGATGTAATGTACAGCATGGTGACTATGGAGGGTAGTTAACAATACTGTATTTCATATTAAAAATCTTTACTACAGAAAATTTTTAACTATCTATATGAAAAGATATTAACTAGACTTATTATAGTGATTATTTCATAATGTATACAAAAATTAAATTATGTTTTACAGCTGAAAATAACATAATGTTAATAGGTCAATTATACCTTTTTTTTTTAATTAGGAAAATTTGTGTAATGTTTCTCATGTAAAGCAGTTACACTATTAAATTTATTTTTGATAACTGAAGTATCTTCCAATGATATGTTACTAATTTTAAACAGCAAAATATTGAGTCACTGGCAAATATAACTTTACTTTTTAGTGACACGGTTTTATAAGACTATGTCTTTTTCAAAAGATGGGACAAAACGATGTTTTTCTATCTAAATAAAAGCATTTCCCAAAGAGTTTTTTTTCTTTCTTTCTATTATTTTCTTCAACAGCTTTCCCCTGATTGAAGATTAATTATTGACTCTAAGGTAATGTTGATAAAATATGTAAACCTAGTCCATATATTCTATTTGTTAATTTTCTGTGCCTTTAAAGGGCACATTAGTACCGATATTCAAATATTCCATCACCTCAATAAACACTGTTGACACTAAATCAGATTTAAACATTTATTTATGAAGATCATTCTAATTATTTTCTATAGAGCCACTGTGTTTTTAGCAAGGCAAACCTAAAGCCTAGAGTTTATTATAAATTCTTTTATCTCTTTTATTTTATCATCATCTGAGAATTTCCAAATTCCACATCTGTTACCCCTTTAGTTCCATTCTCAGTACTATCATGACTTCTGCCCTCCCAGCTGGACAGAAACCACTACCTGCCAAAGGGTGTCCTTTTTTCCTGTTTTACTCCATATAAACTCAGGCTGCAGAAGGGTCTTAAAACCTGCTTCTCGACTACCATTCTTATTACGTTGCTCTTGCCCAAAATCTTACACTTATTCCCCACATCCTACATCATTTTTTGTTGTCTATACTTCCAGAAGATACTATTCTAAATTTATCTCTTACCAGTCTTCTACACAGACCCTATAGTACCCTGCACATACCCTAACATCTGCTCAAAATAAGGAAATCATTTTTCTTACTCTATCCCCTCCATTCTCCTCTTTAGCCATAATGATAATTATATTGTTTCTCTCTAAGCTGTCTTCTTTATGTGCTCCAGCTAGTAATTCTCCTCCTCCTTCTTTCATCCCTAATCTCACACTATTTTTTTTTCACCTAAAGTTGACATGCAATATTATATTAGTGATTAGACATTTATATAACTTAAAAAGTGATCAACCAATAAGTATAGTAACCAACTGGCACCATACATAGTTATTACAATGTTATTGACTATATTCCCCATGCTGTACTTTACATTCCCATTACTATTTTTAAGTAGTTTTTTTTTTTTTTTTTTTTTTTTTTTTTTTTTTTTTTTTTTTTT
>PVKE010009035.1:0-45810 GCA_004027555.1 Craseonycteris thonglongyai | reverse complement strand
AGAATGATAGAACAAATACCCTTTGAACTCACAGTGACCCAGGCACTCCCTCCCTTCAGAACTCAGATGCCTGCCTTCTCTCTGTGATCCAGACGACCCAATACCTACACACAACACTGCCCCTGTCCCCAGAATCTTCTGCCCTCCTCAGCTTAATGAACGTGGGAACCCAGGTCAGCACCAAGGACAGATCCATAACATTGAGTCTCAGAACCATAGGCAGCAACTGAACTGATGCGGACACAAAAGACAGGGAAAGGAGGAAATGACATCCTTCTCCCGTCCAGGACCGTGTGGACCAGAGAGAGCATAGGATCGAGGCACAGCCCATCAGAACCATTGAACAAGAGCATTCCTTCAACAAATATCCATTGCACATCTAGGTGCAGGCACTGTTCTGAATACGGGATGGCAAGATCCCTGTTCTAATCAACTAGGAACATCAAAGAACAGGGCCATTTAGGTAGTTCTAAGTGCATGATAAAGACAAGCAATGAAACAGGATACAGGGTTATTATGGGGCCAGAAGGGACCGTTTTTGAAGAGGTGGACAGAAAGACTGTATTGAGCAGGGAACCAGATGAAGTGAGGGAGGGATCCATGGAAGAGTGGAGGTTACAACTGTTAGGCCATAAGAAGTAAAAAAAAAAAAAAGGAAATCATAAATTTAAAAGAGGCCAATTATTTTCTTGTTTTGCTTCATCGCCTATCTGTCTTTGCCACCCCCATTGTCCAAGGCCACAGGTACATGATGAGCTAGAGGGCCCTTGCGTGATGGAAGGTTGCAGGAGGGACCTAATGAGTGCAGAGTACCATGGGAGCAAGATATGGGAAGTGAGGAAGCTAGGATGGCTCAGTGAGTTAAGCACTCACTTTGCAGCCTCAAGGACCGAGGATCGAATCCCGGCCCTGGCCTGTGTGGACCCATATGCTCAACTGGGGTGAGCTCATGCGAGAGGCCCCCAGTTTGGTTCTTGCCCCCTGGCTTCAGCCCCTGGCTCCAAGGAGTGTGCTTCCCATGAGAGAGGCCCCCAACCCAGTTCCTGCCATGCGCGGCCCCCGCCCACCCGTGTGGAATGAAACCATGTCAGAAACTGATGACATACAGCTATGGAGACTGCTCTGGGCCCTCCCCTTCTCTCTGTCTCTGTCAAAAACAATAAAATAAATCTTAAAAAAAAGAAAAAGATGTGGGAAGCCCGAGGACAACCAATGAAACCCGCCCCTTGCCAAACCGCAGAAATCAAGCCACCTTTGTTTGCCTCAGACCACTTCTGTTCATACTGCTTAATAAATACTCATCTCTCAGGTTCTGGTCTACTTGCCTGACCTCTCACTGTTGAAACATGCTATTAATTTTTTTTTATTATTAAATTTATCTCTTCACTAACTTTAGTCTCCTGCGACTTCTTCGCCAGCCTAAACCTAACACCTAATCCTGAAATTATTTTGACAAATTTTCAAATATATCAATATCAGACAAAATATATTTTGAGACAAAAAGCATTCTTTTACAATTATAACAATGCCACTGTAAACTCTTGTATACAGGTCTGTATAAACCTGTCTTCATGGGATTACTGTGATGTATGCCACATGTATGTACTTCACAAGAAACCAACATACTCTGTTTCAAAGTGGCTGTAGTGTTTTGCATTTCTACAGCAATGTCTGAGAGCTCTATTTACTCTGTATCTTTTTCTACACTGGATATTGTGCAACTTTTTTCATTTGAGTCATTTTAATAGGTGTGTAGTTCTATTTCATTATAATTTTAACTTGAATTTCCTTAATGACTAGTGATGTTGATCATAACATCAAGTGCTTATTTGACATCCACATATTTTCTTTGGGGAACTGTTTATTCAAAGCTTTTGCCTATTTTTTTTTTTAATTGGTTGTGTGTTTTCTTAGTGAGACAGCACAGGGACCTGGGCCAAGGACCTAAGGAATGCCAGATGGCCAGTAAAAATGCCAGATGTGCTGACTACAGGAAGGCCACCACCCATCCCTCCACACCAAGCTGCCAATCAGCAGCCCATGGGCCACATGTGGCCCAGGATGGTGTTTTGTTCTTTTAGATATTTTTATTGTTTTGGACAGAGACAGAGAGAGACAGAGAGACAGAGAGAAGGGGGAGGACCCAGAGCAGTCTCCATAGCTGTATGTCATCAGTTTTTGACATGGTTTCATTCTACATGGAGGTTTCATTCTACATGGGGGTTTCATTCTACATGGGTGAGTGGGGGCCACACAGGGCAGGAACTGGGCTGGGGGCCTCCCACATGGAAAGCACACCCCACTTCAGCATATGGGTCCGCACAGGCCGGGGCTGAGATTTGATCCTCTGTGCCCAGGGCTGCAAAGTGAGTGCTTAACTTGCTGAGCCATCCCTGCTTCCCCCCCAGGATGGTTTTGAATGTGACCCAACATAAATTTGTAAACTTTCTTAGAACATTTATGAGATTTTTTGCAATTTTTAAAAGCCCGTCAGCTATCATTAGTGTTAGTGTAGTTTATGTGTGGCCCACAACAGTTCTTTTGGTGTGGCCCAGGGGAACCAAAAGACTGAACAGCCTGCCCTACACAAAAGTGCGGAGTAACTCTATTAGCATTATTACCTACCTTCTGAGCACTTACTTCCTTGAAGATGTGGAAATCAGTGTTCTGCACGCGCAGTTGATCAAGGTGTGACTGCTATAGCGTCCTTGGGTGGTGACAATGAGCGGTCCTCCATCTTGCCCCCACAGCACAGGTGCGAACATGGTTACCAGGCAACATAGCTGGAAAAGGAAACCCACCTTCTTCAAAAAGTCCACCTCTTTGCTCCTGCTCACTTTGTCCCCAGCTTATAAAATCAGCGAAGCAGAGCCAGCTTGGTTCAGTTCGGAGGACCTTCCTTTCCTCTGTGCTGCCTCCCTTGTTTGTGCTTGAACATAAGCTTCATAAAATATATCTGGAAAATTTTCTGGAATTTTCTCTTGATTTCTGTCTTGGGAAACCCAGGAACCCCAATGCGTGTAATAGTGCTGTATGAAGCTTGGAGAGTTCTTTATATTTTCTGAATATAAGTCCTTTTTTTTTCTTTTTACATGTTTTGCAAATATTTTCTCCCTGTCTGTGGCTTCTCTATGCTTATAAGTGTCTTTTGAAAAACAGGTTTTACATTTTGAGGAAGTCCAATTTATCAAATTTTCTTACATGGATCATACTAAGAATTCCTTGACTATATAAGGTGACAAAAATAAATACTGCCCCATGTTTTCTTCAAGACCTTTTATTGTTAAGGATTTACATTTAGGTCTAAGACCCATTTTGTGTTAATTTTGATATGCTGTGATGTATAGGTTGAGATTCATTCTTTTGCACATGAATGTTTAATTGTTCCTGCACACTATGTTGAAATTTATTTTTCCCATTGAATTGCTTTGTCACTTTTGTCAAAAATCAACCTACCACATTCTATGTGGCTCTATTTCTAGACTCCATTATGTTCTACTGTCCTACACATCTGTGCTTTCACCAATACCACACTATCTTGATTACAGTCGCTTTATAGTGAGCCTTGAGATCAGGTAGTATAAATCTTTCAACATTGTTCTTCATTTTTTATATTTTAGTCCATTCTTTTTTTTATTTTGCTTTTTGTATAGATTTTAGAAATAGCTTGTCAATTTCTGCAAAAACCTCCACTGAGATATTGAATGGGACTTACAGATCAACCTATAAATGGCTCAACAATCCTAAGTCTTCCATTCCATGAGCAGATCAATCTATTTTTGGAGCGTTGTTTTTTTTTTTTAATCTTTCACCCGTATTTTTTATTATGCAGCATAAAGGTCACACGTACACATCCTATTCCTTATATATTTGGTGCTATTGTAATTTCAGCTTCCAATAGTGATTGTTGTATATGGATCTTATTTCCTGTGACTTTGATAAACTAACATTAGTTCATTAGCCTTTTTTGTTGTTGTTGTTGTTGATTCTTTGGGCTTTTCAACATAATCTTCTGCAAGGTTTATTTCTTCCTTTCCTATCTACAGATCTTTTTTTCTCACATTAGTACATTGGCTGGTACTACCCATATAATTTGACATGGGGTGGTAAGAGCAGAAGTTCTTGCTTTGTTTCCCAATTTCTGGTTCAATCTTTCACCATTAAACATGATCGGGGACTGGAGCAGCAGCCGCCAAGTCCGCATCCAACGCTGAGCGCCGTGGACTCCCACTCCTGCTGTGTTCGATTCCTTTTGGTTCTAAATCCAGTATGGCAACTCGCAAGGATCAGATGATTGTGAATCTTCTTAAGGAAGAACAAAGCCCCAGAATAAGATTACAGTTGTTGGGGTTGGTGCTGTTGGCATGGCCTATGCCATCAGTATCTTAATGAAGGACTTGGCAGATGAACTTGCTCTTGTTGATGTCATGGAAGACAAGTTGAAGGATCTCCAACATGGCAGCCTATTTCTTAGAACACCAAAAATTGTCTCGGGCAAAGACTATAATGTACTGCAAACTCCAAGCGGGTTATTATCACAGCTGGGCACATCAACAAGAGGGAGAAAGCCGTCTGAATCTGGTCCAGTGTAATGTGAACATCTTTAAATTCATCATTCCTAATGTTGTAAAATACAGCCCCAACTGCAAATTGCTTATTGTTTCCAATCCAGTAGATACCTTTTTTTTTTTTAAGATTTATTTTTATTGTTTTTGACAGAGAGAGAGAGAGATACAGAGACAGAGAGAAGGGGGAGGGCCCAGAATAGTCTCCATAGTTGCACATCATTGGTTTTTCCACATAGTTTCATTCCACAGGTGGGTGCAGGGCTGCACAGGGCAGGAACTGGGCCGGGGTCTCACCCCGGTGAGAACTGAACTGGGGGCACTCCTCAGTTCAGCATATGGGTCCTCACGGGCCAAGGCCGGGATTTGATCCTTGCTCCCCGGGACTGCAAAGTGAGCACTTAACCCACTGAGCCATCCTAGCTTCCCCCCAGTGAATATCTTGACCTGTGTGGATTGGAAGATAAGCAGCTTTCCCAAAAACCATGTTATTGGAAGTGGTTGCACTCTGGATTCAGCCCGGTTCCATTACCTGATGGGGGAAAGGCTGGGGGCTCACTCATTAAGCTGTCATGGGTGGGTCCTTGGGGAGCATGGAGACTCCAGCGTGCCTGTGTGGAGTGGAGTGAATGTTGCTGGTGTCTCCCTGAGGAATGTGCACCCTGATTTAGGCACTGATGCAGATAAGGAACAATGGAAAGTTCACAAACAGGTGGCTGACAGCGCTTATGAGGTGCTCAAACTGAAAGGCTACACACCCTGGGCCATTGGACTCTCTGTGGCAGATTTGGCAGAAAGTATGAAGAAGAATCTTATGCAGGTGCACCCAATTTCCACCATAATTAAGGGTCTCAGTGGAATAAAAGATGAAGTCTTCCTTAGTGTCCCTTGCATCTTGGGACAGAATGGGATCTCAGATGTTGTGGAGGTGACCTTGACTCCTGAGGAAGAGGCCCGTTTGAAGAAGAGGGCAGACACACTGTGGGGAATCCAAAAAGAGCTGCTGTTTTAGTCTTCTGACGCCCCTCCACTTCACTGTCTGCGGTAGCACAGGCATTCAGCTGGAGGCTGCGCGTACTGTCCTTTATCTGATCTGTGACGCAAGCAGTATTAGTAAGACAGCCTAGGAAAGACACCGGTTATCTCAAGTTAGATATAGGGATGGTCCTTACTCTGCAGCTATGCCCGGATGCTGGATGGTACTTAGCTTGTGTATCCTAAACTGGTTCGTGTGCAATAGTTCCTCTCCTCAAAGGCACCACCACTGCCCGTGTTGCACCTGCTGCAGTTTCCCTTCAAACTCGATGTGTGTTATATAACTTCTGTTTCCTTTGCCCTGTGGGCCTAGTCCAACTTTTTTCTCCATTCACATCCTGGAATCTAATGTATGAACTCCAAATTGCATGTCTTGTGTATAACTGTTTTAAAGGATCTCATTTTGTGTACTCTGTATTAGAGTAGTGTACATTGGCATATAGTGGAAAAAGAAAAGTTTCATATAAATAATACAGCCAACTTCTACATCGTACCAACTAAAACAAATAAACCTTGAACAGTGTAAAAAAAAAAAAAAAACCATGATCGGGATGCTGGGAAAGCTCAGCAGATTGAGCACTTGCCTTGCAACTGCGAAATCCGAGGATCAAATTCCAGCCCCAGCCCATGCAAACCCATATACTGAGCTGCAGCACAACTGATAACCAACAGGATGGCAAAGGTACTCACTTCCCATGTGGGAGGCCCCCGGTTCAGTTCCTGCCCTGCGTGGCTCCACATCCACCTATGTGGAGTGAAACTATGTCACAACTACCAGTACTGACATACAACTATGGAGACTGCTCTGGGCCCTCCCTCTTCTCTCTCTCTATCCCTCCCTCTTTCTCTCAAACAATAAAATAAATCTTTTTTTAAAAAATGATGTTACCAATATTTTGTTAACATTCTTTATCAGCCTAAGTTTCCTTTTAATCCTTGTTTTGTTGTTTTTTAATCATGAATTGATGTTCAATTTTGTCAAATGCTTTTTCTGCATCTATTTTTTTTCAGTTGATATAGTGAATTAACTTGATTTTCATTTATCAAAACAATCTACAATTTCATAATCTATATTACTTCGTCATGCTACATTATCCTCCTTATAAATTCCTAAATATAGTATTTTGTTGAGAATTTTTGTGTCTGTGCTCATAAAGGTTACTAGTCACTTTTCTGTTCTTTTAATGTCACTGTTGGATTTTGTTATCAGGGTAATGCTAGCTTCACAAAGTGACTTAGGTTTCATCTCTAATTTTTTGAAAATTTTATGTAGAATAAGTTTTTTTTCCTTAAATGTTTGGCTAGAATTTGCCAGTAAAGCCATCTGACCCTGTTTCCTTTATTAGAAAGTTGTTATTCATAAATTCAAGTACTTTAGGAGATACAGAATTATCAGGTTGTCTACTTGTGTATGACTTAGTAATTTGTATCTTTCATAAAATTTGTACATTTTATTTGAACTGTCAAACTTTTAGGCATAAGGGTGTTTGTAATGTTCCCATAAAGGTGTTCCTAGTATTTGTGGGTATCCTCAACATCCGCAAACAACACAGTGAGTTGACGTTCTGGGGCCGTTGCTCCTGGTGGTAGGTAATGGGTAGCACTTGCTTGATACAATTTAATGCCATTTGGGTCAGAGAACATACTTCGCCTGATTTTACTTCTTTTAAACTTGATATGGTTTGTTTTATGGCCAAGAATGATTTATCTTGGTGAATTTCCCATATGCATTTAAAAGGAATGTCTATTCAACCACTGTTGGATGAAGTGTTCTCTAAGTGGCAAACACATCAAGATGGGTGGTAGTGTTGTTCAAGTCTTCTATATCCTTACTGATTTTGTCATCTTATCAATTACTAAGAAAATTACTGAGTTCTCCAACTGTATTTGTGGTTTCATATCAGATTTCACTGCATGAATCTTGAAGCTCTATTGTTAGGTACATATATTTAGGATTATATATTTTTCTGGTGTATCCCTATTGATATTCCTTGTATGAATTTTTGGTTATTACTACAGCTAGCCTTCCTTCCTTCCTTCCTTCTTTGCTTGCATGCTTGCTTCCTTCCTTCCTTCCTTTCCTTCCTTCCCCTCCCCTCCTCTCTCTCTCTCTCTCTCTCTGGAAAAGCAACCTTTTTATTGACTATACCTAAGTATGACATCTTTGTACTAGTTTTAGCATTGCATACCCTGTTTCTATCTGTAGTCTTTTAACCTATTATCTCTTTATATTTAAGAAGGGTTTCTTGTAGAAAACATATAGAATATAGTTGGGTCATTTTAAAATCCAACCTGAAAATCTCTGTTCTAAGTGCTGTGTTTAGAACATTTACATTTAATGTAATTATTGATATCACTGGATTTGAACCTACCATTATGCTAATTATTTCCCAGTTGTACCATGTGTTATTTGTTCAATTTTCCTGTCAGCTTTTGGATTATTTTTTTATTCCATTTAATTTCTATTACTGGCTTATTAGTTATATACCACTTTTAAAAATGTCTTAATGTTTAGGGGAAGCCGGGATGGCTCAGTGGGTTAAGCGCTCACTTTGCAGCGACGGGGACCGGGGATCGAGTCCCGGCCCCGGCCCCGGCCCCGGCCCCGGCCCCGGCCCCGGCCCCGGCCCCGGCCCCGGCCCCGGCCCCGGCCCCGGCCCGTGCGGAACCATATGCTGAACTGGGAGCTCCCCCAGTTCAGTTCTGTCTCTGTATCTCTCTCTCTCTCTCTCTCTCTCTCTCTCTCTCTCTCTCTCTGTCAAAAATAAATAAATAAATATAAAAACCCTTTTAAAAAAAGTCTTAATGTTTATTCTATGGCTATTTATAATATAAATCCATAATTTTTCAGTCTACCTCCTATTATGCTAATTCACATAGTATACAACCGTATACTTCCAATTTCTCTCCGCCCTGTTTTGTGGTGGTGTTAACATTTTATTTTTATATGTGCTACAAATTCACAAAATCTTGCTATTTTTGGTTTTAGTGAATTACATTTTTGAGTGATTAAGTTTAAAGATATATTTTTAACCTCCATTTCAGCCATTTTCAAAGTTCTTTGTTTCTTTTGGTACACCCAAGTCTATTTCTGGTATGACATTCTTCCTACATGTAGAAATGCCTTTAATATTTCTTGTAGTGCAGATTTGGTGGTAGTGAAATCTATTAGCATTTATTCATCTGAAAATATCTTTTAATTTACATAATTCTGTGAAAGATTTTTTTTCCCAATGCGCTTGAAATTTCTGATTAACAGTATTTTGTTTCAGAAAGTTAAAGATATCACTCCAATGTTTTCTAGCTTGCATGTTTTGTATAAGTTTGTTCTTTTTCTCATCTCTGTTCTTTGTATGCAATGTATCCTTTTTCTCTGCCTACCATAAATCCTTCCTCTTTGTTGTCCATTTTCAGCTGTTTGCAATAGTAGGTATTCTGAGGTTCTTGGATTTGGGTGAGGCACTTTATTATCTTTGGAAAATTCTGAGCCATTATCTTTTCAACTAGTTTTCTTCTTACTCTCTTCTGTCCTCTGGGCTTTCAATTATACATATATTACACCATAAAGGTCCCTCCTCCCCCACCCACCCCAGTTCTTGGATATTCATTTTCTTCACTTGTGTTTTAGTTTGGAAGATTTTGCTTGTTCTCTGACACTTTTCTCAGCTGTGTTGAGCCTACTCATGAGTCCTTTGAAAACATCCTTTGCTATAAATTTTATTCGAATTTCCCATTTGATTATTAATTTCCACTGAAATTCCCATTTGTTCATGTATACTGCCTGTCATTTTCATGAGACCATTTAACACACCAATCATATAACATTGTTTGATAGTCCCAATATACAAATGTGTTCATCTCTAAGTGTGGTTTTATTGATTAATCAGCTGTCTCTTTGCAGAGGTTGCTTGTTCTTTTTTTTTTTTTTAATCTCGTAATTTTTGATTGAATGCCAGGTAACATGTTTCAAACAGCAGAAACTGAAGTAAATAGTATTTCTGCCTGGAACTGTGCACACCTGTTCTGCTAGAATGTTAGGATGGGGTGTTGAATTGATCTGCTCAGGAACAAGGTTGGAATCAGATTTCATTGTTTCAATTGTTCTCTTCAGTACATGGCAACATTTTCTAATACTACCTTGTGCTTAGCATGGGGACTAGAGTGCTGGAGGACTGTTCTCAAATGCTCCTGCTCCACCCCAAGCTTTTGGCATCTATGTCACAGAAGATTCTCTGTCCGTGTCCTTGCTATTGTCCCTATGTAACTTGCTGTTGCTGTCACCAGGAGCAAGCAAGCTTATTTATGGGAACCACAGATGTCTGTACTGTCTTGGTTTAGTCTGTTTTGAATGGGAATTGAAGAGGTCAGAGATCTTACACATTTGGGGGAGCTAGAACTACATAGCACTAAAAATGAGACGGTAGCTCTCTTCCCTCAGCTGTGAACAAAAAAGCAGGTGATACTGCCATCATGTGAACAATCTGAAGACAAAAGTTCACACAAAAGGATAGGGATGAGAATTAGAGAAAATATAAAGCCCCCTTGATTGACCCAGACCCAAGTCTTATTCTGCCTTTATCTTTTCATTTGTATGTACTGAGAAATATTTTTGGTGTAAGCAACTCTAGTTATATTTCTGTTAAGACTAAAAGCATCTTAACTGATAAAAGCGTGAGCTCATGATTTTCCCTTGTAAATGGTGATAGCAAAGAAATGCAATAGAAGCAAGCCCTGAATTTCTGATGATACTGTGCAACCTAAACTAGCACCTTGGAAGTCAGGTTAAGCCAGGGCCTTGGTCATCCCATTCATCCAACAGGGGAAGATTTGGCAGAAAGACCATGATGCACCAACTTATAATACTACTGAATTGTACTAGGACATTCTAGGCTGCAAATGCTTTGAGACCTAGTAGTATAGAGAATTTTGAAAATTAACTTTAGGGCATTTTTTCTTTCATTTGGGCCATAATGTCACTTAATGAAATAGAGCAAGCTCAGCATGAGTTCCTGCAAGGGATAATATCTCAGTAACCTGTTACTTTGGTAAAATTGGTCAATGTTAATGCTCAATTTTTTTAATGAAGTACAAAACAACAAAAGACTTAAGCCAAAGTTCTGCTTGTCAGAAAACCACTGCATACAATGTGGTGAGTAGCCGTCCATACATTATCTATTAGCATGTACTTGAACATTCATGTATACAAACTTAAAATAACTAGATAGCATGGAGATACAATCCACATTTTCACTGAACACTATACACGATCCTTTCCTGTCACTTTAGATCAATTCCATACTTTCTGGAGCTCAATAATACAGGAACACAGAGAAATTTATCCAAAGTCCTATTTATTTCCAGTTAAAAAAAATTACCCTCATTTTATAGATCCTTTCTATCTTATCATAAATTAGAACTCTATGCTTTCCAGATGGGTATGCACATTTCACATTTTGATATATATTATATGACTCTTCTCTAACAAACCTGTATTTTTTTACTCCCAACAACAAAATACATTGATCTTGAAGATAGAGACTACCAAGTGAAAGGCAATCCTATTCTAATCATCAATGTTTCATAAAATGTGTTTAAAACTTCACAATTTTTCCTTTGTGTGAGTGGCAGAAGTATAGGAATGGAGAACTTGACAAAATTAAAAGTCCTCCAAACTCGTCACACAGGTCCTGCCTCAGGAGGTCTGAATTGGACAAAGCTGTTACTCCTAGAAATTAGACCAAAAGGACTTTGATGGAAACATGGAGACTAAAAAACCAAGTATTATAATTTTGACATTTATTTAAAAATTTATTTTTATTGTTTTTGACAGAGAGAGAGAGATACAGAGACAGAGAGAAGGGGGAGGGCCCAAACAGTCTCCATAGTTGCACATCATTGGTTTTTCCACAGTTTCATTCCACAGGTGGGCGTGGGGCTGCACAGGGTAGGAACTGGGCCGGGGTCTCACCCCGGTGAGAACTGAACTGGGGGCACTCCTCAGTTCAGCATATGGGTCAGCACAGGCCGGGGCCAGGATTCAATCCACGTTCCCCAGGGCTACAAAGTGAGCACTTAACCAACTGAGCCATCCCAGCTTCTCCAATTTTGACATTTATTAAGAAAGTATTTTTCATTAGTAATCATTTCAACACTTTCCAAGTATTACAGTAAAATTCTGTCTTAACACACAGGGCAGGAGTAAAAATTTAATTACGTAAAACAAGTGTTCCATTTTTGCAAAGGTAAACCAGAAACACTGTTTATCAGATCGCACTGTCACTTCAAGTGCACATACTTGAAGTGCACTTGAAGTACACACACACACACACACACAGCTAAACTTAAACGGATGGTATACAGAAGAGACCAAATCGTCAGAAATTCAGTTCATCCTGCTTAAGACAAGACAAAGGTTAGAAGAAGCCAATCCTACCTAACAGGGTTACAACCAAATTCATGTAATTTCAGATTGCAGTATTGCTCAGTGTTCTATATTTCAAATAATACCTATTTGAACTGCTTAAATTAAGGTTAATTGCAGGGTTCTTTTTCCAAATATATTTTTAATGTTTTGTGGGGAAATGAGCTTAATATATTTTGAACATGATAACTTTACACACTTTTAGTTATTTTACAAAAAGTACTGAGCACCTAGGGATGCCGGGATGGCTCAGCAGGTTGAGCACTCGCTCACCTTGCAGCCCCAGGGTCAGAGGATAGAGTCCTGGCCCCGGACCATGCGGATCCACATGTTGAACTGGGCTGAGCTTCCCATGTGGGAGGCCCCCAGTTCAGTTCCAGCCTGGGGTGAGCATCCCATGCAGGAGGCCCCCCCATCTGGAATGAAACTATGTTGAAAACTGACAATGTATAACTATGGATACTGTTGTGGGCCCTCCCCCTTCTCTCTGTCAAAACAATAAATCTTTAAAAAAAAAAAAAATGTACTGAGCACCTAACACTGAATTATGCAATGTCATGGTTTTATACTTAGCAATGAAGCTACTTTCATTAAGCGTAAACTTTTTTAAAGATTTTATTGTTTTTGACAGAGACAGAGAGAAGTAGGAGGGCCCAGAACAGTCTCCATAGTTGTACAACAGCAGTTTTTGACGTGGTTTCATTCCACACAGGTGGGCGGGGGCTGCACAGGGCAGGAACTGGGCTGGGGGCCTCCTGCATGAAAGGCATGCCCCCTCAAACCAGGGGCCTAACAGGGGAGAGAAATGAACTGAGGGGCCTCCCACATGGAAAGCACACCCCAGTTCAGCATATGGGACCGCACGGGCTGGGGCCAGGATTCAATCCTCGGTCCCCAGGGCTGCAAAGTGGGCACTCAACCCAGAGACATTCTGGCTTCCCCTAAGCTTACATTCTAGTGGACTTGAATTTAGGAATGCCCATCACTGTATTTTTCTTAAATTTCTGACCATACTCTTATCTTTTATAAGCCCTAGTGCAACTAGTTACAATTATGTGCAATGACTGATGTTACAGTTCTGACAAAACCCTTGAAGGAACCCCTCTTAAAATACCTGTGTGGTCTCCTGACTACTGTAATGTTGAGGTTGACAGAAATGTTACATTTTCATTGAAGAAATTTTTTCTATTATAAAAACTGTAGTGAATAAAAAATTCAGCTTCCATTTAAGAATTTCAAAGCAAAACAGAGAACACCAATTCACAGAACTTCATTTCTGTATAGATTCTCTGGTGAAAGACAGTCCTTACCATATTCATTTTTATAGAATTTATCACCACTGTGGACTCTTTGATGAATTAGAAGACCTGAACTCCAACGGAAACCCTTACCACATGCATCACATTTGTACGGTTTCTCTCCTGTGTGGACTCTCTGATGAGCCTGAAGGTTTGATCTCTGACTGAAGCCCTTTCCACACACCTCACATTTATATGGTTTTTCCCCAGTATGGACTCTGTGATGGGCTTGAAGACTTGAAAACCCACTGAAACCCTTACCACACTGTTCACATTTATAGGGCCTCCCTTCTGTGTGGACCCTCTGATGTGCTTGAAGGCGTGAACTCTCACTGAAGCCCTTTGTACACACCTCACATTTGTATGGTTTCCCTCCTGTGTGGACCCTCCGATGTGCTTCAAGGCGTGAACTCTGACTGAAGCCCTTCCCACACATCTCACATTTATATGGTTTCACTCTAGTGTGGACCCTCTGATGACCTTGAAGATACGCTCTCTGACTGAAGCCCTTCCCACATATCTCACATATATATGGTCTCTCTCCAGTGTGGACACTCTGGTGGCTTTGAAGGTATGATCTCTGACTGAAGCTCTTACCACACTCATCACATTGGTATGGCTTTTCTCCTGTGTGAACTCTCTGATGGGCCAGAAGAGTTGAGGCCTTGCTGAAGCCCTTGCCACATTCTCCACATTTATAGGGTTTCTCTCCTGTGTGAACCCTTTGATGAATTTGAAGATTAAAGCTCCAACTGAATCCCTTCCCACACTCCTCACATTTGTACGGTTTTTCTCCAGTGTGGACTCTCTGATGGCCTTGAAGGTGTGAACTCCGACTGAAGCCCTTACCACACTCCTCACACTTGTATGGTTTCTCTCCAGTGTGGACTCTCTGATGGCCTTGGAGGTATGAATTGCGACTGAATCCCTTCCCACACTCCTCACACTTGTATGGTTTTTCTCCAGTGTGTACTCTCTGGTGGGCTTGAAGGTATGAACTCCGACTGAATTCCTTATCACACGCCTCACATTTGTAAGGCTTTTCTCCTGTGTGCACTCTCAGATGGACATTAAGAACTGATCTATGACTGAAGCCTTTGCCACAGGTGTTGCATTTGTATGGCTTCTCTCCTGTGAGGACTCTCTGATGATCTTTAAGTTTTGATCTCCAATTGAAGTCATTCCCACACTCCTTATAAGGATCTTCTCCAATATCAATTTTCTGATGGCCTTGAAGATATGACTTTTGGCTGAAGTTGTTACCACATACATAATGTTTATACGGTTGATCCCTAGTGTGGACTATCTGAAGATTCTGAAAATGTGAGGCCAGACTGAAGCCATTACCACAGTCCTCAGAATTATAGGGAAGCTTTTCCATGTGAACTCTATGCTGATTTGAGCTGCAAATAAAACCCTTCTCACACTCCAAATCTGTGTAGAGTTTCTCTTTCGTGTGGATTTTCTGATGGACTTGAAGATAAGATCGCTGATTAAAGGCATTCCCATTCTCCTGATATTCGTGGGGTTCCTCCCCAGTACAAACCCTAAAAATGCTATTAAGCTCTAAGCTAGGACTGAAGGCTTTCTCGTAAATGTTGCATCTATAGGCTGTCTCTCCTGTGTGAATAAGTTTGTAAGTGTTAAAAGTGGAGCACTGAATCAAGTTCTCACCACGCTCACATTTACAAGGCTTCTCCTCCGTATGTATTTGCTGATGGGACTGCAGATGTGAATTCTCAGAAACACAATCATCTCCTCCATGAACACTTTGATGAATATGAAGAACTGAACTATAACTGTAGCCCTTTCCACATGGCCTGTATGAATGGGGCTCCCCTTCTAAGTGTAACTGCTGAAGAACTTCAGAGCTAAAGTCATCACTGAAGGCTTTTCTGGACTCACTACAGGGGTAAGGCTTTTGCCCTCTTTGAATGAAGTCTTCATTAATCAATGAAACTCTGATGATATCTTCTCCACAGTCATGGCAGCTGTAGTTTTTTTCTGCCCTACATACTCCCAGATTATCATTGTGATGTGAGATCCAACTGGCACTGGCACACTTACAGAAATTATTTTTCATGGAGATGTGCTGACACATATACTGATGATTATGTGACTCTATCAGATACATTTTCCTCCAAGAATTCTGGGCTCGCCAAGATGAAAATTCTTGACTTTTTGTATAACTGGAACTATCCTCTGTATGAGTCAATATATAGTTTCCATCTTCAGAAATCTGAATTGGTATTCCTGTCCAAACCTGGCAGGGGAAATCACCTTGTTTTTGCAACTTAGAAATATCCCCTTGAAAATTTTTCATGGAACCTTGACACCTGGTTAACCCGCCTGCACTTTGTTGCCCGGTCTGCCAGAAGGAAAGCTCTTTCGGGAAAAAGTAGCTTAATCCCACTTCTTGAATACTCTCCATATTATGTTGATTCTTGGGTCCTATAAGGACAGAGAGAATATAGACATATGCACAAGTGAATGCTTTTATTCAGAGATTTCAAAATTTTGCACTTAGGTCATGACATGAAACTTCAATGAACTAGAGGAATATTTATGTTACAACCTCTAATAATAATTAGAAGTAGTTCTTCTTTGGTTACATCAGGCATATAAATAGAATTCATATAAGTCAGGCTATGTATATGCTTCAAAGTCAGGGCTCTGCAACAACCTGGACATTGAACATGGTGGTTCTGTTCAAAAAGCCTAGTAAAACCATACACATATTATCATGTGTTTATCATAAGTTGCATGGAAATCTTGAGAAAACAGAAAGGGATAGTCTCCAATTGAAAGTATATAGTTTCAAGTAGACAAATGCTTTTCTTCTTGATGTTTTCTTTTTTCTCTGGAACATGGGCATAGAAATGTTTTTGTTTGTAACGAGGTTATGTGTTAAGTGCTGTGCAGATGAAGGTACATACGGACCCTTAATTGATGCTGAGGCATCATCTGGTCTATCACTAATGAGTTATCTTCATGAGAATAAGCTCTTCTAAGTCACTGTAAGCCATGATCAGTTTTAACTATTTTCACAATTACCAAAGGCCATAGTACAGGTCAGAATGTGAACACTGACAGAATTCATTCCAAAGACAGGAAATAAATGGAGGTTGAGGAAGGGAAGCTGAGCCAAGTTTCATGGCACCTGTAGGTGTCCTTGGAGGCAACTCATCAAACAAAACAGTGAACAGACTTCATAGGGTTGGAGTAATAACATGTGCTCTTTTAACATTTGTCAGTACATTAATTCTCTATAGCATTCAGAACAGAAAGCAGTATGAGAGGATTTTTTCCCCATAACATATTATCTTCAAATATAATTATACTTCCTTGACTATTATATTTGTGTGTGTCTGTCTCTCCACATTGGAATGTGCTAATCATAAGCACAAGCACTTTTTTATTTTGTGCACTGCCTTACCTTCACAGCCTATAACTCTCACAGCAAATAACTGCTCAATAAGCATAGATCATAGTGTGAGTCATTCTCACACAACTAAAAGAGCATGTTTATGTAAGTTATTTTTCATGGAAAAGAAACCGGTTGACGGCAATTCTGCTGCAAAGTTCAAAGGCTGTATCAGAGGTTGGGATATACTCAGGGAGTCTATCACCTGCTGATGAGAATAGCAAAGGTCACAGGAACCATTAAATTGGTGTGTTTTTTCTTCTACAAAATCTTACCTGTAGCCCTGCCCTATCCACAACTTAAAAAAAAAAAAAAGTAAGAAATAGGGGACTGGCTCGATAAACCCATAGGCTTGGGTCTCAGAAACCCTTTTCATGAACATGGCACTGAAACTGAAGAAGGAAGCCCCTGCCCCTCCCCCAAAAAGCCAGATAAAAGGCTTTGAAGGCAAAGAAAACAGTACTGAAAGGCATCCACAGCCACACATAGGAAAAGATCCACATGTCGCCCACCTTCCCAAAGGCCCAAGACACTGCAGCTCAAAGCAGTCCACATATCCTTGGAAGAGCACCCCCAGGAGAAACAAGTTTGACCACTATGCCATCACCAACTTCCCCCTAATTACGAGTCAGCCATGAAGACAGAAGACACTATACTTGTGTTCACTGTGAATGTCAAGGCCAACAAGCACCCGATCAAAGAGGCTGTGAAGAAGCTCTGTGACACTGACATGGCCAAGGTCAACACCCTAATCAGGCCTGATGGAGAGAAGGTGGTATATGTTCGACTGGCTCCTGATCAGAGTGCTTTGGATGTTGTTGCCAACAAAATTGGAATCATCTAAACTGAATCCAGCTGGCTAATTCTAAATATAAAAATTCTTCACTGTTAAAAATATAGTAAAACATTAAAGGCCACCCTGATGACTGTGACACTGCACTCGCAGGTAGTGCACTGACTGCAGGGTAACACTTCTGGAATGCCGGTAAGAACTCATCTCAGGACTCTGCAGAAATGCTGACAAGCAGATCTCTCCATTATTACGTTACTATTTTATTACCTAAAGATGAAATGAAGGCACATACTTTAGGAGGCCATATGAAATACAGTAAATAACTTACATGTGAAAAGTTTGAGCTTTCAGCTAGTTATTGATGCTTAATAGTTTTGTTTTGGTAGCATCAAAAACACTCAATATTCATTCATAAAGACACAATTTAATATAGTGGCTCGGTAACATGAAAGGAGCTTACTAGTCAAAGCCCAATTTTTTACAAAGCAATTGTTTCAGTACAAATTTGTATTGAGCTTAGGACATAAAAATCTCTCAAATATATGAGAGATTAAAGTTTCTTTCTGACCAGTGGTTTTGACGTTAAAGGGACAGAGGTCCTTTCACTTAGTTTTAGCCTCTTATGGAATAGATCACACATTTAATTTTAATTTATTTTTCAGTTTTTTAAATTAAATGTATTGGGTAACATTGGTTAGTAAAGTTGCATGGGTTCCAGGTGTAAACTCTACATTACAGCTTCTATGTGTGGCATCCTGAGCTCACCACCCACAATCAGGTTTTTGTTTTTTTCTTTCCATCACCATTTAACATTAATTTAAATTTCCTTTTGTTAATGGTACATAATGAAACACTTTACTTTCATTTCCTTTCCACATCTCAACATTTAAGTTCTGTAGTAATGACGAGAAATTGTGTCAAGTCAAATTTATAAATGAACTTTATTTGGAGAAAATATGCATTACAAAAAAAGCACTGAATAACCTCCTTTGGAGTAACAAGGAGAGTTTACTTCATCTTCTTAGTAATCCTGCTTTAGAGTTTGAGAAAGTCAATCATTTCAATAGCCTGTATCAATTCTTTGAGTAACAAAGATTTTATATTTATCATAAATACCAAATAATTCCTTTAAATTTATGATTAGCCATAATGAATTAAGAGAAAAAAAAATCTGTTTATATCTTCCTTTTTTTCTTCTCCTTTAATAGATAATACTCAAGAATATCAACTCAGGCTGATATTACCCTGTAGTCTTACTATGCTTTTAATGATTTGTTTTATTGTTTGAGAGAAGGAGAGAGAGAAAGAGAGGTGGAGAGGGCCCCGAACAATCTGCATAGTTGTGTATTATTAGTTGTGACATAGTTCCATTCCACATAGGTGGATGTGGGGCTGCACAGGCAGGAACCAAACTAGGAGATTCCCGCATGGGAAGTGAGAACCTTTGCCACTGAATTTCAGCATATGGGTTTGCATAAGTGGGGCCAGGATACTATACCTGGACCTCGTGGTTGCAAGGCAAGTGCTCAACCTGCTGAGCTATCCCAGCATCCCTTTACTATGCTTTTAGATTGTAAGAAAAACTAAGGCATTTTCTGGACAATAGAAGATACAGTAACAGAAATGTTTTAATTACAGATTAATACTTAAGTTGTTGTGGGAGATACTCTTAACCATACCTGACATTTACCTCTTTTTACCAGAGTATATTTAACATTTAGAAGACTACCTGTCTGTTCCTACTTCTTTTCCTCACAACTGAATGAGTTCTGCCTTTCTCTTTTCAAAGGTTATTAATTATTGATTCAATATCTTTAACAGATATAGGTCTATTCACATTGTACATTTCTTCTTGTGTAAGTTTTGGCAAATTTTGTTTTGTTTTCATCTAGGTTATCAAATTTGTGGCCACAGACTTTGTTCATAGTATTTATTATCCTCTTAATGCCCAGAGGTGCTGTACTCATGTCCCATCTTTCATTTCTGATATTAATCATTTTTGTGCTTTCTCTCTCTCTCTTTTAGTTAGCCTGGCAGAAGCAATTAATTTTATTCAACTTTTCAAAGAACCACCTTTTGGTTTCATTGATTTTCTCTATTGATTTCCTATTTCCAGTTTCACTGATTTCTGCTACAGTTCTTATTCTTTTCTGCTTACTTTGAATTTATTTTTATCTTCTTTTTCTAGTTTTCTAAAGTAGAAGCTTAGATGACTGAATTTAGAGCTTTCATATATATGAATGCTATGAATTTTCCTTTCAGTACTGTTTTTACTGCATCCCACAAGTTTTGGTAAGTTATCCTTTCATATTCATTTATTCACATTGGTTTTTTATTTCTCTGGAGATTTCTTCTTTGAGCCATGTTATTTAGAAGTGTGTTGTTTAATCTCCATATATTTTTAGAATTCCCAACTATTTACTGATTTGTAGTTTAAATCTATTGAGGTCTAAGAGCAAACTCTTATGATTTTTATTTTCATGAATTTGTTAAGGTGTGTTCTATGGCCCAGAATGTGGTCTATCTTGGTGAATGCTTCATGTGAGCTTGCGAAGAGTTCTATCTTTCAAATCATCTACATTAACAATGGCCCCAACATCCAACTCCATGCCACAAAGCTATCATTTTAGAATTAGTTTTAATTCAGTCCACAGGAAAAAATATATAATGTTATAAAAACAAGAACAAGGTTATGTGGGGTGGGAGCAGGGGGACTGAAATCCAGAAAACGAAGACTACTCTTTGTACAGCAGAAAACTGGCCAGCCTATCATACCCTGAGATCAGAAATTCCATCTAAACATTTAAAAAAGTGATTAAATATAAATGTAATTTAAAAAACATATATGTCATATTTTATGAGCAATATGCCACTTTAGCCATATGTTCTTTATGTCTGCAGTTAGTTACTGCAAATGTAGTAAATTTTCTATTAAAAAGGAAGTTTTGGCAAGGAATTATAATGCTAGATCATCTGACTGGCACATGTAAGATATCACAAAAGGTTGTGTCAAAACAAAGTTTTGTTAAGGTTAACATATAAAATTAAGTTATAATTCCAGCAACTATTAACACAGAGATGTTTGATATTCTAATTAAGTCATTAAGGAATTAAAATTATTGAAGGAAACAGCTGAGAATAGCCATCTGAGACCTACTGATAGGAAAGGTATGTTTTTTTGTTAGTGACAGATAATTTTACTTAAAGGAAGAAGAATCCGAAGGAATGTTTAGGGACTGTCTCTTGGTTAAACATCTATTTCTCAGCTATTCCTCTTTTTCACTGAGGGGAGTGACTTTCAACATGGGACAGAGGAGGGAAGAGTAGAAGAAACAGTATCTCTGAGAGACTACCTTAAAGATAATGCTGGAGAAATCTGACCCACCAGTAGATTCATAGCATTAAAAAAAAAAATTGAATAGTGCTGTGAAGCTAGAGAAGCTTCAATACTAAAAGAGCTTAATATATGTTCTGGAAATACTTGGTCTTAATTGAAGGGAAAGTTCCTCTTCTGGGTTTCCTAAAGGTGCCCAAATAGTGGTATTACTCTCAGGGGCCCCTCAGAACACTGAAAGTTATCAGACTGAGAAGAACTGTGCTACTTTAGGGGGAGGATGTGTGTGTGTGTGTACACATGCATGCATACACACACACACACTCATGCACAAGTTGCTCCTGGTATTGAGTGTGTGGATGTTTCTCTCTAGTAGTTGAGAAATGTAAAAATCTTACGAGCCTCCTGTTGGATTTGAAGTTTCAAGTCATGACTGCCATCTGCCTTGGAGTTTGTTATTCTGTCCCCATTCTTTTTAAAAGCCTCGACAGTAGATAGAAATATAAACTGGGGAGGACTGAGATCTGTTTAGCCACAAGGATTTGCTAACTAGAACATGAAAGTGTATACCTTCTCTGTGGACTTGGTGTGCCACATTGCCAAAAATTATGTTGTATGCTCACCAAGGCAGAAATTTGCTGCTTTCTAGTCTCTTCCCATGGAGAAAATAAAATTGACCAAATTTTATTTATTTCCTGAAAAGTTTCATGAATTCAGATGTACCTGGAACCAAATTACCAAAGGGAAATAGAAGAGCAAGATAATTTACATCTGGTTTACTTGAAAGCTGGAGATTACCAAAAGGATTGCCTAGTTAACGAAGTGGATACTTATGGTATAATTAGAGATGCCCTTGGAAAATAAAAACAGAAACAATTTGCTATGGGCGAAAAAGAAAAGCCCAGAAGCCCTTGGTTTGTAGACCACTGATGTTTTTACCAGTGTAGAGATGCCTGCCTGGCCCTATGGACCAGAAACTCCTCTTTCCATCCCTAATGGGAGTTGGTGATTGCAGTGGCCAGTAGTGTTAAGGCATAGTGCTGGTAAAGTCATCTTTTAAAGCCTCTGGGAACCAGAATGCCGCATCTCAGCAACAGCTGTAGATGGCTCTATCAGGTTGCTGACTCTGCACCTCTGATAAGTAGAATTAGGACAGGTATGCACCAGATGACAATGTTCTGGCCCTTCGATTACATTGATTTCTATCTCAAGGAGGATTGGTGACAGTGAATATCATGCATCTATTAACCAATCCATTCATTGAAGGGAGAGAAAATTTTGCAAGTCAAGGAACCCGAAGCAGAAGCACAGTTAACAGGTCTGATAGGCAGCAATGGGGCAGTGTCTAGAACAGAATGAATGGAGCAAACATGAACAACAGTTCATGAAGGAAGGAAGGTGAATATGGAAAGCTAGAGGGGCTGAGAGGACAGACACCTGAGGGCTTAACTGGTCACATTAAGTAAAGGGTGTCCCAAAATTCATGCAAGAAGTAATTTTGATAGAAAACACAGGTTTATAATTAAAAATTGTAAATTTTAATTGCTCAACAATGAAAACACGTTGTTCTTTCGTGTAGCCTCCATTTTTAATAACCCTGAATTGTCAGCTGTCAGGCTGTCTTTTTTTTTTTCATTGGCAACACTTTACCGCACAAATGACGCAAAATTCAAATCTTGCGTGAATTTTGGGACACCCTTTACTTTAGATTTGACTATGAAATGGGAAGCGACTGGAGATGTGAAACAGAGAAGCGACATGTTCTGACTCCTGTTTGAGGAGGTGCCCTGTGGCTGCCGGGTTACTGCTACACAGGTCTCACCTGAATACTCATCTCTCTGGGTTTCCTTCTCCATCATCCAAAGCTTTTCTTCTCTCTCCAGCTGGAATATAAGGTCTGGTTTGAAGGGCTGAGCCCCTGTAAAAAGGCAAGGAGAGCAAAAGTTTTAAATTTTGAATAAGTCCAATTTATCTTTTTTTTTTTTCTCTTTTTGAAATTACATTTTTGGTGTCCTAAGTTCATGAAGATTTTCTCCTGTGTCTATTTCTAAAAGTTGTATACTTTTAGATTTACATTAGATTTTACATGGAGTTAAACTTTTTTCTGAGGTGTGAGGCATGCATATAAATGTGTTTATAGATGTCCAAAGATTTCCATACCATCTGTTGAAAAGACTACGTCTTCTCCATTGAATTGCCTTCACACTTGTAATACAATTAAAATAAGTTTCAGAATTGCTTCTTCCATATATCATTACAATAAATAAACCCACTGAAAAGTGTTTAGGATATTGCAATTCATTCTCCCATCCCCATCCCACTCTTCCTAAAAGTAAGGGTATAGAGTTATATACTGTATTCTTGAACTACTTCTGAGTTCTTTCTCTTTTCTCTCTTCAGTGTGGTTATGGCATTAATTTCAAACACAGCTGAATTCATTTGTTTCATTTTTATTTTAGTTTTAGACTATCATCCCTTTGCATTCTGATTTAATTTTTATATGTTGAACTAACATCTTTTCAAAAGTCCAAACTAGACAAAAAAGGTATACTCAGACAGGTGACTCTCCCACATTCTTTCCACACTGTTTCCTCCATCTACTGTAAGAAACTAACTTCATGATTTTCTGATTAATTTGTCTTCCTATACAGATAAGCACGCACACACACACACAGAGGGTAAACAGGAAGTAGGTGGACAGTAAATGAAATAAATCTTATCATTTACTGTTCACCTACTTTTGATTCACCTGTATATATGTACTTATTTTTCCTTCTTTCTTATAGAAATTATAGTATTTTTTTTTTTTATATTTATTTTACTGTTTTTGACAGAGGCAGAGGCAGAGAGAGAGAGACAGAGAGAAGGAGGAGAGTCCAGAGCAGTCTCCACAAGTTGTATGTCATCAGTTTTCAACATGGTTTCATTCCACACAGGTGGGTGCAGGCCGCGTAGGGTGGGAACTGAGCTGGGGGCACGAGCCAGGGCTGGGATTTGATTTTTGGTCCCCAGCGCTGCAAAGCGAACAATTAACCTGCTGAGCCATCCCGGCTTCCCCAGTATGTTATTTTATACTATGCTATCTTTAGGGAAATTTTCTAGAAGTATATTACTGGGAAAGGATAAATATATAATTTTGTTGGATATTCAAATTCCCCTTCATAAGTAAGGACTGTATCATTTTACATCCCCACTTTCAATGACTGAAAGTGCTTTATTTACTACAATTTTAACCAAAAAAGTATTATGTTAAGTTTAAAATTTTTTGCCAGTTTCATGGGTACGAAATGGTATTTCAGTATAATTTTAACATCTCTCTTATTTTGAATAAAATTGAACATGTATATATATATTTACATGTTTTCATGTAAGTGTATATATGAATATTTGAGTGTGCATTCAACACACACACACACACCTATGTCCTAGCTCTATCCCACGATCAAGAAACAAAAATACCAGCCTGGCAATGACAATATTTAACATCCAAACTTTGGTGTAAAATACCATTATCCAATAAAAAAAAATGGATGGCTCCAGCACTGGGCCAAAGTAAAAGACAAGCATGAAGTAGGGAAGTGTTAAAAAAAAAAAATGTTGGGGCACACGAGAGCTGACAATTAAGTTCAAGAACTAATCCTAAAAAAAGTGCTACATACCGGTACCTCATTCCTGAATATCACTATGGTCACCTTCAAAGTACTTCCCTTGACCTCATTCATAGGTGGATTATAAAACTCAAAGTAACAAAAAAATTAAAACTCATGGACACAGTCAATAGTTTAGTGGTTACCTGAGGGTAAGGGGGAAGGTGGGTGGGAGAGCTGTGGGGGGCGGGGGTGGGGGGGATAAGGTGGGGGCATCAAATATATGGTGATGGAAAGAGAACTGATTCTGGGTGGTGAGCACATAATGCAATGTATAAACAACGTAAAGTAGAACTGTACACCTGGAAACTATGTAATTGTTATCAACCAATGTCACCCCAATAAATTTAATGATTAAAAAAATGGAAAAAATTTTTTAAATAAAATATAAAGGAATGGGATTAGAAAAACAAAAAAAAGACACAAAGTACTCCCCTTGGGAAACTACACATCAATGCCAGCACCTAATCCAACCTTTAAAGCAGTTTTGGAACTCTTTCTGGAGTGACCATCAGAGCCCTAAATGTCATCAAAATGTCTTCCTTTCAATATTTCCTTTATCTTAGGGTAAAGAAGAATGTCACTGGAGATCAGATCAGGTGAGTAGGGAGGGTGTTACAATATAGTTATTTGTTTATTGGCTAAAAACTCCCTCACACACTGTGCTGTGTGAGCTGGTGCATTGTCGTGATGCAAGAGCCATGAGTTGTTGACAAAAAGTTCAGGTTGTTTTGTCCAACTTTTATACACAGCCTTTTCAGCACTTACAAATAATCAACTTTGTTGCCTGTCCCTGATATCAAAAAAGGTTAGCAACATCATTTTGACTTTTGATTTGGCCTGACAGAACTGCTTTTGGTCGTGGAGAATTGGCTGACTTCCATTGTGCACTTTGAGACTTTGTTTCAGGGTCGTTGGTACACCCATGTTTCCTCACCAGTGATTAACATGGCCCAAACATTGTCTTGCCTTTGCAAAAGGTCTTGGTCAACTTTGACTCTTCTTTGCTTTTTTATTCATTGGTGACCATTTTTGCAAACACTTTTCTCATGCCAAGATGTTTAGTTAAGGTTTTCCTGTTTCTCCATTGAGATTGACTTGCTCTGCTATGCTTCTCACAGTCAGCCAACAATTTTGAAGCACGATTCGACACATTTTTGCAATGTTTTCATCATATCTGCTTGTTACTGACTGCCCTTACCTCCCTTCATCAGTGATGCTTTCTGTCCTCTCAGAAAAAAGTTTAATCCACTTGTACACTGCCATTTTCTTCATGGAATCATCTCCATTAACTTGAACATCTCCCTGATTTCACTTCCACTCTTGCCTAGTTTAACAAGAAATTTAATGTTTGTTCATTGCTCTAATTCAAACTCCTGCATTCACATGACAGCACACAAAAACACGCAACAAAAAAAAATAAACGTTACTCAGCAAGACAACCCCACGTCGACATGAACACAGCTGTGAGACACTGATATACCAAGGCTATGAAACCTTGCCAAGTTGTTTGTACAGGGCTGCCAACGTAAGCGCATGGTGGCATGTTCATGAACTTAATTGTCAGACCTCATATTACAAGGGCATAGGAGTCAGCTTAAAAGGGCCCAATCTGGGACAATTTTAGGACCCAAATAGTTACAGCAATAAATTGTAAGCCATTTAGAAAAGAATTCAAAAGACCCTACAAATAACAAATAAATCAATGGCTGAAAAGTGGGGGTGCAGGGTGGGGAGTGGCTCTTGCTTATTGTAGAATGTCAAATACTGACTGCTAAATGTGAAGGAAGTACTGAGTCAGAAAATCATCATTTTGTAATGATCATGGTAAAGGCTGGATAAGGCAAGAATCACCATTAGATGCTAAATATCTATGGTCTTAAAATGTGTTGCCCTGGGGAAGCCAGGATGGCTCAGTGGGTTAAGTGCTCACTTTGCATTGCCGGGGACCAAGGATCGAATCCTGGCCCAGGCCTGTGCGGAACCATGTGCTGAACTGGGAGCTCACCCAGTTCAGTTCTCTCTCTCTCTCTCTCTCTCTCTGTCAAAAAACAATTAAAAATAAGTAAATAAATATTTAAAAAAAAAAAATGTGTTGCCCTATGATTACAAGAGAGGAAAAAGACAACGATTTTATAGGGAAATAATTGGACATCTTGACTGGGTGATCAAAATTAACATTACCAATGAGGAGCAGATGGTATATGCTTCTAGACGTAATACCTGCAAAATGGCATACTACTACCAATGTAGAGTTCCAGCCAGAAAGGATCATCTGATTTTTAACTATGAAGAAATAGTAGGAATGATGCATTTAAAATGGGGAGAGGATGCCAAGATAGCTCAACAGGTTGAGCACTTGCCTTGCAATCCCAAGGTCTGGGGATGGAATCCTGGCCCCAACCCGTGCAAACCCACATGCTGAACTGCAGTGCAACTGGTAACCACCAGGATTACCAGTTCTTGCCTCCCATGTGGGAGGCCCCCAGTTCGGTTACACCCCGCATGGCCCCACATCCATCTGTGTGGAATGGAACTATGTCAAAAACTAATGATGTGCAACTATGGAGACTGCTCTGGGGGAAGGGGCAACAGTATTCTTCAAAAATGTCAGTCTGGGAAGCCGGGATGGCTCAGTGGGTTAAGCGCTCACTTTGCAGCGCTGGGGACCCAGGATCGAATTCCGGCCCCAGCCCATGCGGACCCATGTGCTGAACTGGGAGCTCCCCCAGTTCAGTTCTCTCTCTGTCTCTGTATCCTTCTCTCTCTCTCTCTCTCTGTCAAAAACAAACAAACAAACAAAATGTCAGTCATAAAAGATAAATAAATGCTGTGGAGGGGAAGCCAGGATGGCTCAGTGGGTTGAGCACTCACCTTGCAGCTCCAGGTCCAAGTATCGAGTCCCAGCCCCAGCCCTTGAAGACCCTATGCTGAACTGGGGTGTGGCCCCAGTTCAGTTCTCGCCGGGGCAAGCTTCCCATATGGGAGGCCACCGGTTTGGTTCCCACCCTCTTGCCCTCCCACCTGTGTGGAATGAAACCATGTCAAAAACTGATGACATACAACTATGGAGACTGCTCTGGGCCCTCCCCCTTCTCTCTGTCTCTCTCTGTCTGTCTCTCTCTGTCAAAAACTATAAAATAAATCTGTAAGAAATGCTGTGGAAATGTTCCTAATTAAAGGAGGCTAAAGAGACATGGCAGCCAGACTAGACTCTAGACTAGATCTTGCTCTGCTGGGAGAAAAATATGCTTTAAGAAATATAATTGGGGGAAGCTGGGATGGCTCAGTGGGTTAAGTGTTCGCTTTGCAGCCCCGGGGACCAAGGATCAAATCCCGGCCCCAGCCCAAGTGGACCCATATGCTGAACTGGGGAGTGCCCCCAGTTCGGTTCTCACTGGGGTGAGACCCTGGCCTATTTCCTGCCCTGTGCAACCCCGTGCCCACCTGTGGAATGAAACTATGTGGAAAAACCAATGATGTGCAACTATGGAGACTGTTCTGGGCTCTCCCCCTTCTCTCTGTCTCTGTATCTCTCTCTCTCTCTCTCTCTCTCAAAAACAATAAAAATAAATCTTAAAAGAAATATAATTGGCTCTTGATAAAATTAGAGCATAAATGACAGAGTATATAAAAGTATTACATCTACACAGGGGATACAGAAGAGAATATTCCTATTTCTACAAAATACAGTATCCTCTCCGTTAACTGGTACCCATGGGGATTGGTAAATGCTGGATAATGTAAGTAGATTCTCCATTAACCAGAACTCAAGCAGCCAGCACTCTCAAGCAACTGGCAAAATCTCAGGCAACTGGCAAAAAATTTTGCCAGTTGCTTGAGAGTGCTGGTTCCTTAAGTTCTGGTTAACAAAGAGTCTACTGTATATTGTTCAGTAAAGAAGCAGGATGCCAGGATGGCCCAGCACGTTGAGCGCTTGCCTGGCAGCCGTGGGGTCTGGGGGCCAAGTTCTGGCCCCAGCCCATGCAAGCCCATGTGCTTAACTGTGGTGTAGCTGATAACCACACGGATGATGGTGAAGGTTCTTCCCTCCCATGCAGAAGGCCTGTGGTTTGGTTTCCACCCCATGTGGCCCACATCCACCTGTGTGGAATGAAACTATGTCATAACTAATGATGTACAACTATGGAGACTGCTCTGGGTGCTCCTCCCTTCTCTCTCACCTTCTCTCAAAAAATAAATCTCTTTTTAAAAATGTGCACACATTTTTTGGCACCCTCTGTATATATACACAAATTATATGGAGAGAGAAAGAAACGTGAGCATTAATGACAAAGCAAAAAGGTAAAATGTTATTATAGGTGAATCTATGTAAAAGTTATATGGGTGTTCTTGTTTTACACTTTTACTTTTGTAAATGTTAAGTTTCAAGAAGAAGAAAAAGAAAAGAAAACAAAAAAACAAAAAAACAACAACAAAAAAAAGTTTGAAGTTAGTTAAAATAAAATTAGAAACATGTCTCTGTTGCACAGGGCTTATTAGGACTCTGATGCCTGAGCTCAGAGAATGATTTCAGGAGTCCCAGAGATTCAAACAACTGAGCACAGAAACACACCCCTGGGGGCTGACATTGTGTTAGAGAAGGCACCTGTCCTCACCCATAGAGACCAGGTTCCTGAAGTTCTCTAGCATCACATCCCGGTACAGCTTCCTCTGGGCGGAGTCCAGCAGCCCCAGCTCCTCCTCAGTGAAGACCACAGACACGTCCTTGAAGGTCACCGCCTCCTACAACACCAAACACACACAGACTATGTTCATGGAAGAGGAGCAGCACTGAGAAAGTATAAAGGATGGGGAACTGTTCTGGCTATTCAGAAGCCTGTTTGCCCTCCACACTGCTAACTCCATCTACTAAAAGGGCTGCAAGAAAAGAAGTCCTTGCACTTTAAATTGCCACTTTTTGTTAGCACACCTATAAGTAAGTCCCTGGAACTCTGTTGTGTCATGAGCTGCTATTAATAATTCCACGTGCTCCAGAAAAGATTTAGTTCTGACAGTATGTGAGGGAGTATGTTTTCCCTTTTAAACACACTTACTTCATTTGCCAAATCCACAGGCTGTCAGTCACCTTTACTGTCCAAGGATGGAGCTCATCACCTAGAGTGCAGCGTTAATGGGACTGTGGTATGGACACAGCTCTGGAGCCTGATTGCCTGTGTTCATACTGGAATTCCACGTGACTTTGGACAAGTTCCTCATCCACGCCTGATATGCATGCTGACACCTATGCCTTAGGGTGCTGGTAATAAAATGAGTGACTAGGTAAAGTACGTAGGAACCGTGGTTGGCATAACTAGCTATTATTGTTATCATCTGTCATCCCATTTCAGAGCTGCACAGTAATTCAAGAAATGGATGATATACAACATAATCCAAACAATGCTTGTTTACTTAGTTTTAGATTATCCACTAAAAACAATGTTGCAAAAATATCCTCTTACAGAGATCTTAGTCCTTGGAACTCTGTTGTATACTCCTTAAAATGAATTCCAAAAATTAGAAATGGTAACATTGAAGAATAATAACCTTTTAAGTTTTGAAATCAATAACAGGTGTTTCCTGCAAAAATATTTTTCCAGTTTATTCTTCCAAGAAAGCATAAATCCCTAAACCTCTATACTCTGGCATCAAACAGTTAAACAGTGGATACAAACAGTTAAAAAACAAAATCTTTGATAATGTCAGTAGTAAATTTGGAAAGTAAAATCCAGTTATTTTGAAATTATTTCACAAAGTTGATTAGTAATAAAAACCATTCTCTTTTTGTGGATTTCCTGGTCATCTCTATTTCTTGTTTTGTAGTAATATTCATTTGGGGGACAATAGTCCTTTTCTTCTGTGTACATTGTTTCTTTTTTTTATTCTACTTTGCTATTTGTCTTGTAACTTTGTGCTGTGGGAAATGTAAATTTTTTACATAAAGACCTGCTTAACATTGCATTTGTTATAGCTGGAGCTCCAAACCTTAAGCATTGGTTTGTGAATGAGAACTCTGGTTTGGTTTGGGGATTTTCTACTTCTTTCCACACAACAAGTATGCCTGATACTCTTGAACTTACATGAACCTCTGACATTCATGTTAACAGTGAAGATGCTTCTAATAATGTGATAGATGTAAAGTGCCTGCACATCCTATAATATGATTAAAATTTGTAAACTAAGTACCTATATTACTCTAATAAAATAAATAAATGCATGAATGGTTGAAACATACAAAGGCACACAAACATACACAGATACACACATAGAAAGCTTCAGGTCTTGGGAAGAAAGAATCTAGCTCTTTTTGTATGAAAACGTAATTTTTTTTCTGAGTCCACCACCTTCAGTCTGCTCCTGTGAGACAAAACCATCTTTTAGGTATTCTTTTTACAAAATACCTGAGACACCACTTAGGAAAAACAAAACTTTTTTTAGTTTTCAGTCCCTGGAACATTAAGGACAAATTGTATTAGAATTATCTCAGAATTTTTTTTTAGTAAAGATTATATATAGGAAAACTGAAACTGCTGTGTAAAACTGTAAGACTCCTTGGGAACTTAAAAGTTTGTGAATGGGGGATAGTTAAAAAGTAGGGGGCACCACAGTTCATTGAAATAATATTAGATGACAAAAATTAAGTGCTATAATTTTAAGTAAAAATAAAACCCAAGTGAAAATTGTATCTATTATTGCAAGCAGTTATGAATGCACATAAAAATGACCATGAAAATAAACAAGTGATGTGTAAGCAAGCTAACATGTCATTCTTTTTTTTTAAATTTCTATTCTTTTACACTATTATTTGTGAAATATAATGATAAAAAGTAAACAAAAATTTTTTTTTAATGAAACAAAAAAACATGTCATATAAATGGTATTAAATGTCTATTGTCATTCTCTATACTTGTCATGGAAGAGAAAAAAGGTGTCTACTTACTGAGAACTGAAATATGTTAAGTGACAGAAATAAAAACCAACTCACCTGGAACTTGATCATTTTCTCCTCTTTCCCAGAAAAGGCAGAGACCTGAGAAGGCAGAACAAGGTAATAAGAAAGAAGCCATGAGAGAAAAAGGAATACGGTATCTTTGTGTAAACTGGAAGGTGTCCCTTCCTCCAGGCAGACGCTGCCACACACTTAGATAGAGTGTGGGCTGCATTGCAGTTACCACTCGGCTGTGCTAGAAGGACCCCCATGTGCATGGGACAGCCTCCACTGTACCCAACTGTCCTCACACACCTCATGGCTCCCAAGGAGCTCATTCCCATTAGGACAGGCAGTGGGATGTGCTGGTTAAAAGTGAATTTGTGGTGACAATTTGTTTCAAAATAACATTGCTATACACATATGCTGTACATTTACTATATATTAGCTATAAAAAATATTGCAAAATATTTCATAATGTTTTAAGAAAGCAGGGGAGGCTGGGATGGCTCAGTGGGTTGAGCACTTACTTTGCAGTCCTTGGGTCCAAGGATCGAGTCCCAGTTCCGACCCTGGACCATGTGGACCCATATGCTCAACTGGGGTGTGGCCTCAGCTCGGTTCTCACCAGGGCAACAAGCTTCCCATGTGGGAGGTCCCTGATTTGGCCCCCAGCTCATGGGGACATGCCTCCCATGCAGGAGGCCCCCAGCCTGGTTCCCACTTTGTACCCGCCCCCCGCCACCTGTGTGGAATGAAACCATGTTGAAAATGGATGAAATACAACTATGGAGACTGCTGTGGGCCCTCCCCGTTCTCTGTCTCTGTCAAAAACAAAAATAAATCTTTAAAAAAATGTTTTAAGAAAGTAAAATATCTCGTAATATTTTTTTTTTAATATATTTTTATTTTTGACAGAGAGACAGAGACAGAGAGAGAACTGAACTGGGGGAGCTCCCAGTTCAGCATATGGGTCCGCACGGGCCGGGGCCAGGATTCGATCCTGGGTCCCCGGGGCTGCAAGGTGAGCGCTTAACCTGCTGAGCCACCCCGGCTTCCCCAACCCCATCGTAATATTTTAAGATAGTTTACGAATGTGTGTTGGGCCGCATCTGCAGGTTGGACAAGCTTGATTTAATGGTTGGTGAATGAATATTCTTCCTGAAGCCAGAGGAGGCTCAAATGGTATATCTCTCTTTCAACATGGATATAATGAAAAAGAAGTGCATGATGCTCTATTTCTCATCAGTGTAAAGTGCTGGCTCAGTGCTCGACCCTTGGGAGAATCTGGAGACCAGGAGTTTAAGTTCTCGGATTCTTCCTCAAGGTTACTCACTGTTCTCAACACTCACTGTTACTTACTTTATTTACTCTTCCCAAGCAACTTCAAGGTCATCTGCAGAAGAGAAGGAACTCACAAAAGGGCTAATCCTAGGCTATGAATAAGGCAGAACCTTTTAGTACCATGGTGGAGAGGTGGTTTTCCACTTCTCCGGTAGAGTACCCACCCCTCCCAAGTCCCTTCTGTAGAATCCACAGAATGTATGCACAACTACCAAGAAAAGTATTAAGTTGGCTACAAAATTAGCAATGAAAGAGTTGAGTTTTTTTTCATACACCCAACAGTAATGAATAACCTTCAAAAAAGAGACATACTTCCCAGATCTCCATTTGCTCAAGGCCTAGTGTGTGAGACCAACAGAAAATCAGCAATTACACTACACACTGATCAATGCCAGAGTAGAATTTAAGCAGGGTCCTTTGGCAGAATATGGAAGAGGCCCCCAAATAAGGGAGGCAGTTGGATGGGCCCAGTGGAGAAAATGAGGCCTGCTCTTAGCCCTGGAGGTTGACAGAGCTGTACAGGCTGCTCAAAGCAAGTCAGAGTACTCCCAACAGAATGAGGTGCAGGCAGTCGGAGGGAATCTGGGGCAGATGAGGAACAAAAAGATGGTAGAGTAGAGTCAAGCGCCAAATCCTGTGCTTTCAAGGAACTGCCTCATTTAATCCTCACAACAACCCAAGAGGTCAGGACCATTTTTACAGCTGAGAATATTGAAGAAGCAAGATTTCAAGTGTTTTGCTCATGATTATCCATTTAGTTGCAGAGCAGCCAGGTATTCACCTAGAGTCCATGTTCTTAATTACTAGAATAGTGGCTTTTAGTCTGCTTGCTCACTGGTATGGGGGTCAGGGGGAAGGTTGGCAGTGTTAAAATAATGCCATGACTGGATAAAGAAGATGTGGTACATCTATACAATGGAACACCACTCTGCCATAAAAAAGACGAAATATTGTTATTTGCGAGAACATAGATGGACCTTGAGAGTATTGTGCTAAGTGAAATAAGACAGACTGAAAAGGACAGGAACTATATGATTTCCCTCATGTGGGAGATAAAACAGAAAGCAACAAACAAAACAGACAGACAACAGAAGACCGCTATCAGAGGGGAAGAGGGTGGAGGAGCACAAGGAAGGTAAAGGGAGTCAAATACATGGTACGGAAAGAGACTAGACTTTGGGTGGTAAGCACACAATGGAGTATACAGGTATATTATAAAGTTATACACCTGAAATGTAGACGTTATTAGCCAATATGATCCCAATAAATTAATAGTCATACCAGGCCCCAGTCCAGGATCTATAAATCAGGATCTGTAAAGGAAGAGTTTTTATGCAACCTGCCCCCTCCCAGATGACTAGTGTGCAGACAAAGTAGCAAACCGTAGACTGTGAGATGAATAGAGGCAGTTTGCAAGCTGCGCCCACGTGGTTAAAAGCTAGGCCATGGGTCTCTTAATGAGTAAAGGAAATGGCAATAGAACACATAAACCAAGAGCAGAGCAGGGTCTGGGATGCAGGCATTCTGGCTCCTAACTCCCCACTAGTCTTCACTACGACCTGCTCCTGAAGCTATCTCCAGAGAGAGAAGCATTGTGAATTGTGGATCTCCTCATAGACTCAGCATGAAGACAGGCTTCTGGTTGAAACCTGTCTGATCAGCTTTATCAAATAAACAGGGGTCACTAATGATCCAAGGGGTTTTGAGAATTCAGAATACTCATGTACAGCAATTTATATTAAATAGGCATTTAAAACAGTTATCATCCAATAGAATGTTGTTTTTTCATAGTTTGACAGTTAAAGTTTGACTGTTAGGCTGACCAGATGTATTGTTTGAAATAGGACAGGGGAAAAAAAAGTGGTACTGTCCCATTTCAAACAGTACATCTGGTCAGCCTACTGACATCTTGAACTTAGAGCAGTGAGACTAGGCGGACCATACATATCATTTGAAAAGCTGTTGTTTTCTATCCTGTTTAAAGCAGTACATGTTGTCAGCCTATTACGTTCCTTTCTTGGTTGAAACACATCCATGGCTACCCAATGCCTTTAGGATAAAATTTAGATTCTCAGCAAGCCACACATAGAGAAATCTTCCATGTCTGTCTGCTCATTTTTTCCCCCAAACCCTCTCTCCTGTCATCTCCAATTGTGTGAATCACTTGTCTCACCAAAAGCCTCCAGGCCAGTAAATATTTTGGGCTTTGCGTGCCACATCCTGTCTCTGTTGAATACTGTTCTTATTTTTTCTTTCTTTTTACAACCCTTTAAACATAAAAACCATTTTTACCTGGGGAGGAAGAGGAAATTTACAAAAAATGAGGCATGGGCAGTGACTGCCCACCTGCACCCCACATCCTCTTAGCTATTAACACTCAGCTCATAAAACAGACAAAACTCACTCAGCTTATATGTGCCCTGCTCCTGGATACCTTTGAACAGGGTTTGTGGCAGTCTTATTAACTCCTAAAACCCACTTTGCCAGTCTAATGAAAGCAAAGTGTTTTGGCCAAGAGCCCAAGCGATAGAAGAACCAGCTGCCAAGCTCCAATCCTGATTCTACCACCTACTGGCAGAGTAAACTTTTCCAAGTTAATTAACCTCTTCTTCATCTGTAAAATGGAGATAAAAGTAGGGTTATTATGAGGACTAGCACTAGAAAATCAGTGTGATTCATAAGTGCCCAATTAATGTTAGCCAGAGTATCAGCCTCATGGTGGTCACCATTAAATAAATATAGGTGCCACACAGTAGCCGTTTTGTTTCTAAGTATATTTAAGTAGTAATTAGCAATAGGTGTACGTGCATAGCAACCTTAGAATACTCTGATATTTATATTTACCAAAAACTTAATGCTATTCTCCCATTTCTGAAGTTCTACTTTCCATCTGGTATCATTTCTATGCAACCTAAAGAACTTCCTTGAGCACTCCTTTTTAGCACAGGTATGGCATTTTTCCTCCTTCATTCCAGAAGGAAATTTTCACTAGCTATATAATTTTGAGTTGATAATTTATTTAAGCATCTTAAAAAAGAAACACTGATGAACCAGACTTCATTAAAATGAAAAACTTTTGTTCTGCAAAAAAAAGTGTTAGGAAGACTGAAAAGACAATCTATAGGCTGAAAGAAATAGTTGCGAATCACACATCTGACAAGAGCCTTGTATCCAGAATACTGTACACGAATAACTCAATAATCAACAAGAAGGAAAACACAACACGATTATCCAATTTAAAGCTAAGCCAAACATAAAAATAAACACCTTAGCAAAGAAGATAAGAGGGTGGTCAATAAGCCGAAGAGAAGCTGTATCTCTGGACATCATCAGTCATTAGGGAAATGAAAATTAAAGTCACAGTGCGACACCAACACACACCTATTAGAATGGCTAGAATTGAAAACACAATGTAAGTCACGACAGGATGTGAAGCACCTGTAACACTCATGCATCATTAACGGGAATGCAAAATGGTAGACGCCCTGGAGAACAGTTGTCTATTTTTTGTAAAATTAGCATATGTTCCATATAACCGAGTAGTACTGTTCCTGGTTACATATGTATTTTAGAGAAATAAGCACAAAAACTTGTACACAAATGTTTATGTAACACCTTATTCATAATCCCCCCAAACTGGAAACAACCCTAATATTCTTCAACAGGAAAATGGATAAATTATGGCATATCCATAAATATAGTATTAGCCAGCATTAAAAAACCTAATGTACTGATACAAAAACTTGGATGAATGTCAAAGGCATGATGCTGAGTGAAGGAATCCAGCCTCAAAAGGGTATATTTGGTATGAGTCTATCTGTCTCACATTCTCAAAAAGGTAAACTATAGTAGTTGCTGGTGGTTATGGGTACAGTGAGGGGTGAATATAAAGGGAAAATAGGAGTGAAGATTTGGGGAATGATGGAACTGTTCTATATCTGATGATCGTGGTGATTACACAAATCTACACCTATTTCAAAATTAATAGCGTTAGTACCCCTAAAAGAAAAAAAATAGGGAGTCAATTTTTAATATATGAAACTTGTTTTGTAAAAACCTGTTGCCTCATCTGTAAAATGAAGGTAGTAACAGGTTTATTTTTATTTATTTATTTATTTTTAAGGTTTCATTTTATTTTATTTTATTTATTGTTTTTGACAGAGACAGAAAGAGATAGAGACAGAGAGAGAACTGAACTGGGGGAGCTCCCCGGTTCAGCATATGGGTCCACACGGGCCAGGGCCCGGACTCGATCCTCGGTCCCCGGGGCCACAAGGCGAGCGCTTAACCCACTGAGCCATCCTGGCTTCCTCAGTAACAGGTTTATTATGAGACATAAGTTAATACCTAAAAACTACTGGAAAAACTGCTTCAGTCATTAAACACAGTCTATTGTTAGCTGTTATAATTTGTACCAATATAGTTTAGGGAATTTGTTTTCGGTTATCAGAATAATTGCTCATACTTTTTAATACTCTGAAATATTTGGTGGATTCTGTAGTTCACCAATATTATGGGAGATTAATGAATATCTCCACAAGTTATTTCTATTCTATTTCGCCACCTAATTCCAATTTCAGGAATTCTACACCACAAGCCCTTCCTGCGAGCTATCGGCTGAGTAGTTACTCTTAACTACAAACCCTTGCCAACCTTGTACTGAGTGCTGGCACACACAGGAAAATATGACATGGTCTGAGCAACAGAACTTTTAATATATGGAAAGAGAGATAAGAAACAAAGAGCTCCAAGACACAGGTAAGTCAAACTGCATATGAGAAAACAAAATCCATCACCACTCCTCTCCAAAGTGCAAAACTCTTATGTTCCTTAACTTTCTCAAGTACCAGTCTCTAAGCTGGTACCATAGAGTAGTTGCTAACATCTCCCTTTATTGGCAAGATATAAACAGTGACTAATAATCCATTTTTGGCAATTATGACAATAAGTCAATCACTATCATACTGACTGTTGAAGATTTGCTTTAAAATACTTAAACACAAAAATTTGGAGGGGAGGGGTTAATACAAGACTGACAAATGTTAACAAGGGTTGGATTTGGGTGATGGGTCCACTGGAATTTATTATTTTATTCTTATTACATTTGGCCATGTTTATAAATTTCCATAGTAAAAACTTCAGAGGAAAGTAAAACCTATAACTATTTTGTAAAACTTAAAAATCAAAAGTAAATCTAGAGAGCAGGAAAATACTAAAGTATTACTATAATCTCTGTATCCTGTGGTTAAGAGTAATTAAATCTTTTTTATATTTTGTATATTTTCTTAATTCTTTAGTTTGCAACCCTTTCTATAATCAGAATTTAATTATTTCAAATAAAATGACAAAAAAATCTTATCAAAGCTCACTGACACACCTTCCAAGGTCCTCTACAAACACCCAAAACATGCTTTCGCCACCTGATACTAAACACGTTAAGAACTAAGGCAATAGATTGAAACTACCTAAATTCAAACCTCAGCTCAACCTCTTAAGAGTTGTGTGACCCAGGATAAACACCTTATGCTTTGTGTCTGTTTCCTCATCTTTCACATGGGAAAAACAGTACTCCTGGCCCCCACAGGGTTCTTGTAAGAATTAAATATTTTAATTCACATATAACTCCTAGAATACTTAGCACTCAATGTTCACACATTATCATTATTACTTATGCCCAAGGGCTCCCTCCCCCCCCCCCATCCCTTCCTGCATTTATTCAACAAACACCAGGGCATCTGTGTCACAGAAGAATCTGTCGATTAGTGAAGGGAGTATCTGCTCCCCTGAGAAAATATAACACAAACGGGAGAAAAATGCTAAATCCTACTCAGGTGAGGCTTTGCTGACAGGAGCCAAAGGGTCATTCCCTCCTCCCTGCAGCCTTTTTGTAGTCAAGGCTGGGAAGGAAAGGGGGCTGAGAGAAATCATAACTTCATTAGAATTCCCGCATTAACTACAGTGGATAGCATAGACGAAAGCTATGAGTGACCCTCTCCAAAAATTACAATTAAAAACATTATTAGGAATCCGAGTACAGCCCCACTTCCTCCAGGTATACGAGAAGGGGATCCGGGGTTCACAACAGCTTTCAGGGAACTGAGCGCTTCTCTGGAAATTAGGAAGTACTAGCACCAAGAGGCGTACTCTGTTCCACAAGCCAAACTCTGTACTGTCTTCTACACTCTCATTGAACTCTCAAAACATCTCTATTAGGAAGACACTAACACCAACTTAGAGAAGAGGCAACAGAGGCAAAGACACGAAGATGCTCGCCGAATATTATATCGCTAAGGGAGCTGCAGCGCTGGTCGGTGGTCGGAGAAGGGGTTGGGAAAGTACAGAACCCAGGAGACACTCAATCCCAGGGCTGTACTACCGACCGCAGCCCTGAACCCCGAGGATGCACGAACCGCCCCCACACCTGCAAGCTCATCCAGGGAACACAAGCCCCGCCCTTCGCCGCAAGCCGACTCCCCGCTCCGAGGTCGACGGCCTGGCGCTGCTGGCGCACAGCAAAGCGAAGAAAGGTCCGTGTGTGGACGCCCAGGGCGGGACCGACGAGGGGGAGGGCTCACCTTTCCCAGAGGAACGAAGGCCGCGGCCTCGAGCACCTGGGGCGGAAGTGGCTTTGCCTAGAGACCTCCTGGACTACGCTTCCCAGAAATCCCGACAGGAGCAGGGACGCAACCTAACACGCCTGTGGCGGAAGTTACCGCACCACGGCGGCCCGGGACTACACTTCCCAGAATCCCGAGACATTTCCTCGCCTTCCTAGAGCGGAAGTCTCAGCTGCTTCACCGAGAGTGTGGATAGTATTTCACAGCACACGGGTCCGGAACGAGTTCCTGAGCCCCTCCTTCCTCGAACCAAACAAGAGAGACCTCTGTTGTATACTTGTATATTTTCTCCAGCCAACCATGAATTAAAGGCGGCTTTTTGGGAGTGTAATTGTTCCTCTCCCTGTGGGACTTCAGGACAATACTTGTCTCTCCTGCAGGGCAGCTCTTTCCAGGAAGGTTACGTTCTCTTTGGGGTAGTCCGTATTTGGATAGATAGGAGGTTAGATGCAAACGTGGACAAGGGTTAAAGCTTGGTGCTGGTTCTATGGGGATACTTAATCCTACTCTTAGTGCATTCGGCCACATTATAAATTCCCAAAGTAAAAGGCAATGGGGAAAAAAAGACCTGACACCTCTTTGGTAAATGTAGGTAAACATTAAAATCTACAGAAATACATTAAAATGTTAACAGCCATTATATGTACACCCTGGGAATATGAATTTAAAATTTTGTTTTATTCTAAGTATCTACTATTATACATATTAGTTGAAATAAAATGCAATTATTGAAAATGCCTTAAAAGCTCATTAAAAACACAAAACTCATTAACATGGCGTTCATAGTGTTAAAATCCTTCCCAAACCTGACAACAGATTAAGAGATGAGGCTTGGTCTGAGAATAGCTTGGTTCAATCCCTCCAGCTCAGTTTAACTTAGTTGAATAATCTCAGGTCGGTAACTTTTGCTCTGTGTCTCAATTTCCTTCTCTTTAAATAAATAACTCACCTCATTAGGCTGTATGAGGATTAAATGTGATTTGTATGAAGCCTTTTAAATAGTACCACTTAGCACTAGATGTTTATTACTATTAATTATGCCCAAATACTCCCACCCACTCCTACATTTGAGGTCTGTCTGGAAAGTACCCAGCTATGTAATATGAAAATTAGAGGCATTTATGGCTGGATTTTTGTCCAGACACCCCTTGTATTCAACAAACATTTGCACATGTAGCACAATGTGATAATTATAATTATTAAAGAAATTTCTTTTCCCTGAGAAGAGAGATGACACAGCTGTTAAGCCCTACTCAGGGGAGGTTCTGAGGATAGTAGCCAGTCATTCCCTTTCTTCCTGCAGCCCGCTTCCAGATGTCAGAGTTGGGAAAGGAAAGGAGGCTAAGAGAATTCAGAACTGTGGCTCCCTTTCAGCATGAATCAGAGGATATCTCCATACACAACCCTACTCCGGTGAAGCTTTCCTGCCAGGAGCGGGCGCATACACACACACCTCGCACTCCTCCCCTTCCCCAACTTCTTAAAGAGAGGGATGGAGGAAGAGAAAAAAAATAGAGCAGAAGTACAGAAGGAAGCCAAGAATAGTCTGGATTCCTCCAGGTATTAAACAAAAGGGCTAGTAACACTGCAGGGGGAACTCTGATCCATTCCTGGGCTGATACAAGTTACCGAAAGGGTAACTGGGCACTACTTGAGAAATTAAAATGTATTAATTGAACCCATCTTGCCCTCGCGCACACCCTCTAGGTGACAGAGTTGTCGGATCAGTCAGGGAGTAGGAACAGGAAGCAGAGAATACAGGAAATCCTCAACCCGTGCACCAATGGAGACCAACGCCAGCCTCTGCCTCTGGCTGCAGATTCTCTTCCAGAAGGCCAAGGATGTGTCACAGCTGGCCCCACGCCAAGCGAGAGCATGATCTCCCTCAGAGCAGTGAGTGACTGCTATGACTTCACTTCCCTGGAGCAGAAGTGACTCTACCCACAATCTTTGCATTACACTTCCAGAACACCCGACGAGATATTTGTCACAGTCACGCACCCCTGCAGCAGCATTTCGCTCTTAGACTACACTTCCCAGAACCCTCACGAAGAATTGGTCAACGTCATTGCCTTACTCGGGCGGAAGCTCAGCTACTACCATAAGAGTTTGGATTACATGTCACACGATTCCAGAGAGCACAAACTTCTTAGCCCTATCCTCATTGAATGAAAATGCCTCCGAAAGCACAGGATTCTAATTATTAATAATTACTTCCCCCAGCAAGTATCTCTATCAATGTGAATCCCTTGGGCCAGTCTCCAGAATCCTCTTCAGCTTCCCCTTTTTCTTTTGGATTACTAGATTCAGTCTGAATCAATTCAGTCTCGCTGGTCAAGCCCTTTGGCTCTCTCTCTCTTTTTCATTAAGACAAAAACATGAACGTCTAAAATTCCTTTAGAGAAGAATGGAGTTTGAAAAGTGAAACTGAGTTATAGGTTTTAAAAGGGAAAGATATGTGTTGGCTTCAAAATGCAGACATTGAAACAGCATCATTGAAACAGCATCAGTGAACACACCATCTCAACCCTACTTTGACTGGATTTTCTGATTTATTCCGTATGTGTTGGATGCATCTAGAAACTCTGAGAGTGTTATCTGGCATTAGCTGTTCATTCCAAGTTGCAAGAACCCACAAGAAAGTGATGTAAGCTTTAGTAAGGTATAGAGTGAAAGCAGTTGTTGGTTTTTCCTTGATGTTAACTGCTCATTCTAAAATGTGGGTTGTGAGGTGAATGAAAGCTACATTGATGTGGAAACATTACAATATGAAGATAAATATCATGCATATATAAAGTTTTGAAATGTATTTTTGTTCAAGCATTACATAGCCTACCACCATCCTACTCTTGATATCATAAATACAATAAATTGTCTTAGGAATATAGAAATCAGTGAGATCCAGGTTTTTCATCAAGGTGAATTGGTGAGGTTTGGACTGATTCAGAAAATCCAACAAAAATTAAGGTCTATGATAAAAATGTAACTGAGAAAGCATTGTATAGAATGGTTGGCAGAAGATAAGGACTTTGATTCCATGTCATGGAAAACAATGTAAGTATTCACTTATTTTTAAGTCCTATTTTTATGTATTTACTTGCTATAGCTATTGCTTTTTTTTAATGTATTTTTTAATTTATTTTTGAGAGAGAGAGAGAGAGAGATACAGAGACAGAGAACTGAACTTGGGGAGCTCCCATTTCAGCATATGGTTCCGCACGGGCCGGGGCCAGGATTCGATCCTTGGTCCCCGGTGCTGCAAAGTGAGCACTTAACCCACTGAGCCATCCCAGCTTCCCCAGCTATTGCTTTTTTAACTTGCTTATTCATATCCTTTACTCATAACCATATTCCTATTGGGATTTCACTATCTTATGAATCTCTGAGATTCCTATTAACATTGTTGACTGGAGTATTTTTGTAGAAACTACCATGTGTAGCTGACCATTTTTCATACAAGTCAATATTGAAACACCCATGTGTGAGTAAATATCAGCAAGATTTTTGGCACATGTATTTATTTGAAACTTTGTATGTCTTACTAAAGCATTCTAGTATTTCTGTAGAGTGTGATAGGCTGTATAGCAGGCACCTCTGTGCAGGGGAACACATCTATTACAAATGTATCATGTTTCACTGTGCAATCCTCTTCCAGTAGCAGACTCTACACTTCCTGTAGGCACTTTTTTTAAACCTGTAGATATTATTTTCTCTAAGAAATGTTCCTTTATCTGACCTGAGAGTTGACAAGGTGGATGGATCTTTTAGAAACACCAGATGAAGGACCACGCGTAGGACTACATTTACCAGAAGGTCAGTTACCCCTTTCTCTAGCTACTGTTGCAAAAACTGCTTGTATTTCATGGTACTCTGTGGATTGAGGCTATAATAAATTGTAAACACATTTTTATACATTGCAGTTAATCAAGTTGAAACCCACCTTCTTATACCATTTTCAGGTTTTCCAGAGAATATTAAAGAATGCCTGATACTGATCTGAACAACCAACTCCTTTCATATATTTGTTATACTCTGATATACGAGTGGGCTGTTATCTGATGTCCAGTACTCGTTTTCCTTTCCTGTAGATGCTATGGAGTCATCATGAATAGTTGACACCATTTGGGCTGGCCTTTTATCCTTTCATGCAAGAATAACTTCTTTCCGGTAAGAATGCCATTTCTCCCCTCTGTAGTTTTAGATTTTTCCTTTAATTGCTTTGGTATACCACGATTCGGTTAGACTCTTGTTTTATTTTTTGACAATACTTCAGATATGCACACACTGTTGTAGTAACTGTCTTGGTAAATGTGATACCATGAATCAAGATAAGGCTGTAGGACTGAGAATAGTTTCTTGCAGTTTTTTCCCTTCACTTGTGTAAATCTCAAGGTTGCATACATGGCCACTTTCACTCTCACTAACCATTCTGACTAAAATCCTGTATTTTGTAAGTTTCCCTGGATGATAGGTACTGAATCTTAGATGTCTTCTCCATGGTATCATTGCCTCATCCAGTAATAACTGTTATTTGGGTATATAGATTAATTCTGTCAGCAGGAAGTGAAGTTTGTGAGTTGTCATTAAAATGAAGTCATTATTTGTTCAAACCTTCATATCTTAATGTTTGGAAAGATAGGTGTTTCAAGTAAGGGATCAGTTGACCAATATTCTTTCCAGTGTGACTTTCTTGTCTCATCAAAATTATTAATCCAAGAAGCTTTTTCATGTCACCATTGGTTCCATCAGTTCATGTTAAAGTCTTATAATTATTTTATATGACTTTTCATTCTGTGGGTAATACAAGTTTGTTTGGGAAGTGAGCAAATTGAAAACGTCATTACTGAAACTTAATTGTTACTTCACTAACGCTCTGTGGTTTATTACTTTCAATAGTTACACAGCACATACCCATAGTCTCCTAATTTTCGTGAAATGATGTTTTCAACCCACTCTTTTGTGGAAGCACAGGAGCATTCTCCAGCACTGTGTCATTTTTGCTTTCAGTATCAGAATCACTCACTAAGGTTTTCTGTCTTTTTATTGGCCTGTTATTCACAGTCTGAATCAGAACTATATTCTGGAGAACTATCATTTTCTGAATCACTAGACAGAGTATCTGCATAAAAGTTCTTCATTCAAAAATTCACGATGAGCCATTTCTGAAAATTGTATGGTAACAAAATTGCATTTATAACATACACAAGGTCAGAAAAAAAAAAAGTAATGGGACAAAATGTGAATGATAAACGACATAAATTGTATAATGAGCATATCACTTTTAAGCTCTAACTCTGCTTGGTGACTTCAATTGTATCTCTCTCTAGAAATGACTGGGTAACAAAAGACATGTTGCGCCGCCTCCCATCAATAACATATTAAGGATTTTATGTTATTTTCTCTCACATTATGTCAATATTTTCAACCCAGTTTACTGTATGTTTTCTTCACCTTAATGTATGGTGCCTTTTCAATAGAGGACATTTTAATTTTTCATACTTGCTCCTGTAATACTTTGCCTGCTGCCCTGTGCACCCGTAACCACTTGTATGCACAATCACTGTCCTAAGTGGTTTAAAAGTATTAACTTCATTTAATTCTCACAACTCCACTGGGTAAGTACTATAATTACACCCTGGGACTGATTTAGAGATTAAGTAACTCGGCAAACATTATAGCGCTATAAGTGGCGAGTCAAGGAGAGGGCTGTGGTAGCACAGAACCCGGGAGACCATCAAACCGCAATGCATGACCCTTGCCCGCCTCTAACCTGGGGCGTGCGGACCGCCCCCAAATGCTAGGAGGCTCTGCCGACAGGGAAACGCAAACACCTCTACCCCTTGTCTTCTGTCCGCCATCACTTCCCTCCTCACATTAGAAGGACGGGCCACCGTTGGGCCCAAGGCTAGGCTGGGGAGACCTAGAGTATCCTCTGGTACTCATCTCACCTCCATGTGGGAATGATAGCCGACTACGTCTCCGGAGAGGAAGTTCCGGAGCCTCACTTCCCAGAACCCCCCAGCCACACGAGAGGGCCACGCCCAGCACGCTGAAGAGGAAGTGTTTCGACTGCATGGGGCTTCTGGACTACATTTCCCAGAATCCCAAAGCTTATCCTACAACTATAGCCACCCCGGCCTGGGACGAAAGTGCTTCCCACTGCTCTTCGCAGAATGTCCTGCGTGCTGGTGCTTTCACCTTCCGGCCACTTGCTTTTTGTTCATTAAATTCAGCTTGAGTTATTTCTCTAACGCAAGTAGTGTTTTGCCTTTTTCTTTTTCTTTCTCAAAAACCTAGCACTTGAGAATTTAAAATATGGATACTTCATAGGGGAGAGGGGAAAGCGAAGTTTTTCACATTTTAGCAGAAAAGCAATGTGTATGACAAAAGACAGATTTCAAAAA
>PVKE010009034.1:0-45973 GCA_004027555.1 Craseonycteris thonglongyai | reverse complement strand
TTTTTTTTTTTTTTTTTTTTTTTTTTTTTTTTTTTTTTTTTTTTTTTTTTTTTTTTTTTTTTTTTTTTTTTTTTTTTTTTTTTTTTTTTTTTTTTTTTTTTTTTTTTTTTTTTTTTTTTTTTTTTTTGCTCATTCTTACAAAGTGTAGCCCAGTGTGAGGAATTAAGATGGATTTGAAGCTGTAGGGGTCTTTTCTCAACTCTGTCAATGTCAGATGAAAGGAGGAGCAAGTGTGGATGGACTTGCTGTTTTCCTCTTCTCATGTGCCTCTCCACTGTAAGGGTGCAACCCTGAGATATTCAGAGCCCTGCTCCATCCTACTGGTCCCTGAGCTGACAGTTTCTTACCCTCATGCCTACTCCACATTCCAAAACCGGAAGCAGGTTTGAGGTCGAGCCTCATCCAGTCCCTCAAGCCCGTCTTCAGCATCATCACCTTAAAGCCTTCTGCACTGGTGCAGCTTCCTTATAAAGGGTGTCCCAAAATTCACACAAGAAGTAATTTTGATAGAAAACACAGGTTTATAATTAAAAGTTGTAAATTTTCCTTGCTCAACAATGAAAACGTGTTGTTCTTTCATGTAGTGCTCCATTTTTAATAACCCTGAACTGTCAGCTGTCTTTTTTTTTCGTTGGCAACACTTTACCGCACAAATGACGCAAAATTCAGATCTTCCGTGAATTTTGGGACACCCTTTACTTGTTTTTCCCAAGTAGGTTGTTCTTTCTGCAGCTGCCTGGACCCTCCCTCTGACAGGTCTGACCTTAGCTGTTCAGTAATCTGAAGACATTTGCTCTGGTCAGTGAGTGATACCCTGTGCCTGTTTCCAGAGCTGAAATGGATTTTGACACTTCTTTGACAATTTCAGGGACAATTCCAGAGGAAGAAGAAATTAACTATATTGAACTTAACCCGGAGTATTACATCTAAAGTTTAAAGTAATTCCTTTTACATTTTTCAACTAATAACATAGCAAAGTAATTTGTTCTTATGAACTTATCTTTTATCTAGACACTTCATTGATTAGTGTTTAAAGCTGGATTTTTTTCTAGGAATACAATCATATCATCTGTGAGTAATAATTTTTGTCTCCATCTTTCTAGTGGTTATACCTCTTAGTTCTGCTTCATGTTGTAATACAATGACCAGAACTTTTACAGCATTAAATAATAATGATTTTATTAAGTTTCTTACTTTTCTGAGAATGCCTCCAAAATTTTACCATTCAGTAGGTTTTTGGTGACTGATTGCACAATTAAGTTTAATATTAGGAACTTTATATTGAGAAGATAGTTTTTCATTATTCCTACATTTTATTATTTTAAGAAACAATCTTCTGATCCTAGTTTGGTAAAGGATTTTATCAAAATATGTCAGCATGTGTTGAGAAAATATTTTTTAACATACCCTACTGATGCAAATCATTATAAATCTAGTTCTGTGTCCCTTAGATAAATCTTAGTCATAGTATATTTATTATACTCTTAGTACACAACTAGTTATGTCAAAAAGGATTTTATATCAATATTTAAAGATAATATGTGTCAACTTTGTCAGGTTTTGATATCAAAATTAGGGATGCTTTGAAAAAATATACCTGTTTTCTGAAATAGCTTTGGAATTATCAAAGAAACTCACTCATAAAACCAACTAGCCCTAGAGCCCTTCTTTATTGGAGGACTCTGATACTTTTTTTTTATTTTATTACTAATACTTTTAGTATTTCTGCTCTTTCAATTTGTCAGTATGTACTTTTAAAAAAATGTCTATTTTATAGTAAGATTCAATCCAATAATATGCAATTATACATCATCTTTAATTTTATTTTTTGTTTTTACTTTCTCAATTTTCATTCCAAAATAATTGTCAAAAGAGATTATCTATTCTGTTTTTCATTCATTCGCTTTTGCTCTTATTTTTATTTTCTTCCTCCACTTTTTTTTGTTTATTTAAATGTACACTTTTGGAATTTTTGAGTTGAATACTTAACCCACTTATTTTCATGTTTCAAATATTGAAGTCATGTAACACTTAGATCTACTTTGTGTCTTTTACAGTTCCACTAATACGTAGTCCTCTCATATTCTTTACTTTTAAAATAATTTATCACTCTGCATTTTTTCTTTGACCCAGTAGGTATTTAGAAAAGTTTTATTTTTTAAAGTCCAAATTATATACAGTTCTTCTCTCTCTCTCTCTTTCTCTTTCTCTTGCTCCCTACCCTCCTTTCTTCCTTTCTTCCCCCTTTTTTTTCTCATAAAAAATAGGGACTATGGCATATAACATAATTTACCTTTCAGACTTATTAAAATGTATTTTGTGGCCTGAAATAATAAATATTTAAAAGGATGGTGCATTCTCTATATGTAAGATTCACAGTTTGATAACTAATCATCTTACTAATTGTTTTGTTCAAATATTCTGATATATGTTTGATAATATCCTATCATAGAGTAAAAGCAATACCTTAACATCTGCGATTATATTTCTGCTAAATTCTCCTTATATTTTTAAAAGCTTTTGGCTTACATATGGTGAAGCTATAGTATTTGTATTTACTAGGAATGGTATTTTGAGCAATAGAAAATATTATTCTTCCTCTGTTTAATACTTTTTGCCTTCAACACTGCTTTCTGTAATATTAGTAGTGACATCCCGGGGGAAGCCGGGATGGCTCAGTGGGTTAAGCGCTCACTTTGCAGCGCCAGGGACCGAGGATCGAATCCCGGCCCCAGCCTCGAATCCCGGCCCCAGCCTGTGTGGACCCATATGCTGAATTGGGGAGTGCCCCCAGTTCAGATCTCTCTCTGTATCTCTCTCTCTCTCTCTCTCTCTCTCTCTCTCTCTCTCTCTCTGTCTCTCTCTCTCTGTCAAAATAAATAAATAAATAAAACTTTAGTAGTGACATCCCTACAGCATAGAGAATATAGTCAATAATATTATAACAACTAAATATAGTGCCAGATGGATACTAAACTAATCAAAGGGATCACTGTATAAATTATATAAATGTCTAACTACTATTCCGTACACCTGAAACTAATATAAAATAATATTGAATATCAACTGTAAATGAAAAAACAAATTTAAAAAATAGTGATATTCCAGTTTTGCTTAATTTATGTTCTCCCAGCATTTTTAGTTGTAGTTTTTCTGTATCATTTAGTTTTCCTCTATCATTTTGTTGCAAGAATTCCCCCTACACACAGCATACTTTTGATATGGGACTATAACTTAATCTGGGAGTCTTTTTTCTTTTAATAGAAAAGTTTAATTTTTCTAAACTCATTGTCATTTATCTACATATATTATTATAGTATTCAATTTTGTTTTGTCTTTTGGTTTCACACTTTCTAGTTTTTGTTGTTTCTTCTTCATCCTGTTTTTGCTTTACAGATAGTTTCATTGACTATTATCTTTGGTAATCTATAAGACAAGTACCTTGTATTTCATTCTTTAAATAGCAATCTTAAAGTTTCTAAAAACAATTTTTTACTATTTTTAACTACTGACATTTTATCATGTCATTTAATGTTATATTGACATTTATTGACATAGTGTTAATATAATAACAATTCATATTTTACTTCCACGTATGACAGGGTTCCCCATCCCTCAGGCCATGGAGCAGTACTGGTTCATGGCCTATTAGGAACTGGTCCACACAGTAGGAGGTGAGCAGTGGGCAAGCAAGTGAAGCTTCATGTGTATTTACAGCCGCTCCCCGTCTCTCACAGTACCACCTGCGCTCTGCCTCCTGTCAGATCAGCATAGCATTAGGTTGTCATAGTAGAGAGAAGCCTATTGTGAACTGTGCATGTGTGCTCTTCATGAGAATGGAACACCTGATAATCGGAGGTGGGGCTGAGGCAGTGATGCTAGTGCTGGGGAGGGGCTGCAAATGCAGATTAACATGAGCAGAGAGGTCTGAATGCACAGAGACCATCATAAGTCAAATGCTTGCAGACTCATATCAAAACCCTATAAGTGAGTGGCAAGTGACAAGATACATCTGGTGGCAGGCTTTATAGTCACAAGTGTGTTGATGTGCTTCAATTGTACAGCTGCATCTATCTGGTGGCAGGCTTTAAGTCAGAATCCAACACTTATTTTAGTCTATGCATGGCCCACCAATTATTTTGATTAACACTTCCTTCCATGCCTCTGTGCCACACTGCACACTTGTCTCAGATGGGACCATCTCAGCAGGGACCATCTCAGCAGGGGTCTCCAAACTTTTCAGCCCTCAGGCCACATTAGCTATCAAACAGCAGTTTGGGGGCCAAGTACACACTCGAGGTCCAAATAAAAAAGAATCAAAACATAGATGTTGTTTTTAATTATTTATTTAATATTATTTTATTCAGACAAAAAGGTCTCCACGCCGGATGAGAGGGCCTCGCGGGCCAGATGAGAGGGCCTCGCGGGCCAGATGCAGCCCACAGGCTGTAGTTTGGAGACCCCTGAATTCTAGTGGCAAGAAAGCAAGCTCAGGGCTCCCACTGATTCTGGCTTATGGTGACTTTTATAATTAGTTCATTATATGTTACTATGTACTAATAATAGAAATAAAGTGCACAATAAATGTAATGAACTTGAATCATCCTGAAACCATCCCATCGCTCACCTCCCCATCCATGGAAAAATTGTCTTCCACAAAACCAGTCCCTCGTGCCAAAAAAGTTGTGGACCACTGCTGTATAGGAATAGGAAACTTGTCAGTTTCTATCCTCCTCCTCCCTTCCCATCTTTTCTTTTAATAATCTGGGGTTTGTAACCTGTGCTTTCTGTAATATAGATCAGCCATTTTCAAAAGCATAACCAAGGGACTCCTGGAGATCCATGAAGTCAAAATTATTTATATATGGAAATATGAAGGCGTCATTTGCCTTCTCACTGTCATCCTCTCGTGACTATACTGTGGAATTTTCCAAAGGCTCTATAATAAGTGATATCCTAGAAAATTGAATGCAGAAACAGATATGAGAACTCAACTATCTTCTATTAACCCAGACATTGAAAATATTTGTAAAAATGCAAAACAATGTTTTTCTATTACAGATATTTTCATAAACATATCATATATGTTAACTTTTAATGAATTTGTTGTGGCTTTTTTTAATTAAGCTTTTCTTTTAGAATAATTTTAGATTTATAGAAATGTTGCAAAGATAGTATAAGAGTTCCCAAGTACCCTACCCTGTTTCCTTTATTAAAAGCTTCTTACTATGGTACATTTCTCATAATTAATTAACTTAATATTGATATATAATTAACTAAAGTTAATATTCTATTCATATGTCCTCAGCTTTTCTCTGATATCCTCTTCCTGTTCCCAGAATCCCACCCCAAGATACCACATTACATTTAATCTTTTAATTTCCTCAGGCGCCTCTTAGTTATGACAATCTCTTAGACTTTCCTTGTTTTTGATGACCTTGACAGTTTAGAGGCATACTGGTCAGGTATTTCATAGAGTGTTCCTCGATTGGGGTTTGTCTTGTTTTTCTCGTGATTGGAGTGGGATTGTGGATTTGAGGGAAGAAGACTGCAGAGAGGCGCCCTTCTCATCACATCATATCAAGGGCACATGCTATCAACATAACTTATCATTGATGATTGCCTGGCTGAAGGTAGTGTTTGTCAAGTTACTCCACTGTGAAGTTATGCTTTTCTCCCTGTCCACACTATAATCTTTGGAAGGAACTCACTACATGCATCCAACACTCAAGGAGTTCAGAATGATGCTTCGAGCTACACAAATGATTTGAAATTCTCCTGCACTAGAGATTTGTCTTTTCTCTCTCATTTGGTTGCATATTTATTCATTTATTTATATCAGTATGGATCCATGGATATTGATTTTGTACTTAGGGTTATAATTTCTTTAAGTTACTGTATTTTGTCACTCAAATTGTCCCAGCTTTGGCCATTGGGAGCTCTTTCAGTTGGCTCCTATAGCCCTTTGATATCGCCCATTGTGACACATCCAATACATTATTGAGACTTGGTACTTTCTTCATTTTATTTTATTTTTCATTTTTGCTTTTGTTGTATTGTCTTCTGTTTTGAGCACCTTCATACTTTGTGGTACTACAAGATGCTCTGCACTCATGCTGCATATTTCTTGTCCTATTCCTTTCATCAGCCATTTCTCTAAGGAGCGTTGGTTTTTTTCATTGGAGAATGACATTAGACAACAAGATCTGGGATCTAGATGTATTATTTTTAAGTGACTTAAACACTAAAGTTTTCTCAATTTTGTTTCTAATGTTGTAACTATTGATAGGTAGAAATCACATGAACAAAATCTCTTTGGGGACCTCAGTAATTTTTATGAGTATAAAAAGATCCAAAGAGATTGAGATATAGATATAGATATAGAGATATAGATCTGACCTCTTAAAAGTGTTTTCTATTTCACTTTGTAATTATGGTTTGTAAAGAATGATTTACTGTCATCTCTTTATATGAATACATTACAGTTTATTAGTTCTATGGCTTCCTGATTTTGAATTCTCATCTAGGTTCATCTTTTACTGTCCTAGAGCATGTCTTTCAGTAGATGCTTTACAGAAAAGAGTACCTTTTTGTATATTTGAGAATACTTGTCTTTTGCATATACATACAAATGGCAGCTTCATTGGGTATAGACTGTCAGATATCCTGTTTCCTTTTAAGCTCTGCAAAAGCTCTAATATTCTCTGAAGTCAAAATGATTTCTTCTTTCATGAGTAGCCTGCAATGTGCTGTAAGATACTTATAGGATTATACTGAGGGGGGCCAAAACAAAACAAAACAAAAACAGGAGTTTATAAAAAACTGTTTATTTATTCTTACATGTTTAAACTTCAATCATCTTCAAAGTACTGTCCATTTAATGCAATATACTCATCAAGATGCTTTTTCTACTGCTCAAAACAGTTTTTGAACTCAACCATTTTGGTGCCTTTTAGTGCTTCTGCCATTGTCTGTTTCGCCTCTTCCACATTGGCAAAACATTTCCCTTTGACGACTTTTTTCATCTGGGGAAAAAAAAGTCACTTGGGAAATGATTTGGGTGAATAGGGAGGAAGAAGCATGGGACTCATGCTGTTTGGGGTCAGAAATTGCTGAACACTCAGGACAGTGTGGGCAGGCACGCTGTCATGTCGCATATTGTTCCTGCAAATCACCCATCATTAAATGGGCAAACGAGTTGAAAGAGTCTCCAAAAAGAATGTACTAAAGCCAAATGCAACCTCTCACAACACCAGCTGGTACACTGATGTATATGGGTTCCTAGAACACTCACCTAGTGGGGGAAGACTGTACGACAAGGGGTCTGCCCTCCAGAAGATAATTCTGGGTTTTTGCTATATACTTTAATATAGCAAATCAAAACAGGATTAAAATATTACATCTGCCCATAGTCAAATAGTCACCATCAATTTTTAGGCCAAGATATATTTTAGATATGAAAAGTAAATGTTTTGTTCTGTTATAGTTAGTACTCCTTTAACTACAAGTAATCAAAACTGACATTGGAGAACGTATCAATTAGTTCCTGCTGAGTAATCAGCCACTCCAAACCGTAGTGGTTTAAAGCAGCAACTTTTCGTTTAGATCATGGTTTTATCTGTTGGCTGGTTCCTCTGGTTTGCGTCAGTTGTGTGGACTCGCTCCTATGCCCAGTTAGCTGTGGGTCATCTGGCTGCTGGGTGGCCTCGGCACCCTTCCTCACACATGTGGCACTCGGAAGATTGCCAGCGAGGGTGGCAGAGGTGACTGAACCGTGTGTTTCTCATCATCTTGTAGGAGCCCTCAGGCTTCTTCACATCATGGCTGGATTCCAAAAGCAGTAAGAGAGGACAAGCCTCATCGCACCAGTGCTTTTCAAGTCTCTTCTTGCCCCACACATGCTACTACGCCATTGGCCAAACGAACACGGACAGCGGAAAACGTGTACATGGCTCCGCTTCCATTTGCTAAAGAGAGCCTGGCATTTATTTCTCAGGAACAATTCCAGAGTTCTGATGATGACTTGCCCAGCATAGATCACTCTCAAGGTCATCCACAGTAGGGCCACCATTCATCAGTGATGGGAATTTGGGGAAGGTATTTACCACTTTTCTGGGAAAAGGCACTTTACCACTCTTCTGGGGCTCATTTTTCTCATCTGAAAAATAATAGTACCTACCTAGGGGGAGCCAGGATGGCTCAGCAGGATAAGCGCTTACTTTGCAGCCCTGGAGACCGAGGATCGAATCCCATTCCCAACCCATGCGGCCCCATGTGCTGATCTCGGCTGTGTTTCCCATGAGGGAGGCCCCCAGTTTGGTCCCTGCCCTCTGGCTTGGCCCCTGGCTTTGAGGGGGCATGCCTCCCATGCAGGAGGCCCCCAGCCCAGTTCCTACCTGTGCAGCACCATGCCCACCTGTGTGGAATGAAACCATGTCAAAAACTGATGATGTGCAACTATGGAGACTGCTCTGGACCCTCCCCCTTCCTTCTGTCTCTCTCTCTCTGTCTCTATCTCTCTATGCCTCTGTCAAAAACAATAGACTGAATCTTTTAAAAATATAGTACCTACCTCATGACTTATTGTGAGGATTAGATGAAATAGTGCATGTAAAGCCCTTAGCACAGTGTCTGGTACACAGTAATCATTTAATAAATGCTGGTGCCCACTAATTCTTACATTGTTTTATTTAATTATAGCAAATATGGTAGATCCCAGCACAATTATTGGGCAAAAAGAAAAAGAAAAGATACTCTCAGCATCTTTGTTTATTGCTTCATCTCTATCATTCTGATCTCTTTCCAAAAAATTGTTTTGTTATAGCTAGGATCTCTGGGACTCTCACTTCTATTCCCATAATATTTCTTATCTTTATTTTCAACTTCTTTTCCTTTTTAATTATACTCAAACAATAATTAAGTTGTCCTCAATTTAATGACTGTAGTCCCCCTTGATTCATGGGGGAAATGTTTCAAGACCCCCACTGTATGCCTAAAACCACAGATAGAAACAAACCCTATAAATATTATGTTTTTTCCTGTACACACATATACTTTATGGCTTCTCTTTGGCGTATCTGAATTGCCAACATCACTACTCTTGGCTTTGGAGCCATTATTAAGTAATATATGAGTTACTTGAACACAAGCACAGTGATGCTGCAACAGTGGATCTGATAACTGAGATGACTACTGAGTGACTAATGGGCAGGTCATGTACCCATGTGGATACACTGGACAAAGGGATGATTCACATCCAGGGTGGGATGGAGCAGGGTAGTGAGCAATGTGATCACACTACTCAGAGGAGTGTGGAATTGAAAACATATGAATTGTTTATTTCTGGAATTTTCCACTTAATATTTTCAGACCACAGTTGACTGTAGATAACTAAAATATGGAAAGTGAAACCATGAATAAAGAGGGACCGCTGTAATCAATGTTCTGCCTTGTACAATATGTTATATTTGCTGTTTTTGTTTTGTTTTGTTCTGTTTTTGCTTTTGTTTTAATTCACCAACCATGACTTTCATCATGGTTTACAGGCTTTACATGTTGGAGCTCACTTAATGGAGGCTTCCTTTTGTTTCTTAAGTATAGCATCTTATTGAGTATTTCTAAGAACATAAGTTAGCTATTTCAACAGTATTCTTTTTTTTCTTCTGATAATCTATTTCAAGGATGCTTACTCATATCACCAAAGATTTTAGTGAATTGAGAGTTGCATTCCTCTGAGTCACAAAAAATTACTTCATAGTTCCCATGCACTTCCTTTTTTGACTTACTCTTAAAAGGGGAGAGCTATGGTTGCATGCTGTGATTTATCATTTCATTCATTCACTTACCAGATATTTATGAACACTTACTTTATGGCAGTTACTATTCTGGAGATACAATAATGGCCAAGACTCTTTTTCTACCCTTGATGCTTTTAGAGTTGGGCAATCAGAGAGGTAAAGGAGCATGTAAGTACAGTGGTATGTGCTGTAAGGGTAAAATGCCCACAGTGCCAGAAGAATTCCATGAAGGGGTGTCCTTAACCTGCGGTCATGAAATGTTCAACAGACCATGTACATCATCAATCAGCTGAGTCTTAGAGGTTAAATCCGAGTTATTCAGACAGATGTGGGTGGGGGAAAACAAAGTAGTATACAGGGTTCAGTGAAAGAATTCTAGGGGAAGCCAGGATGGCTCAGCAGGTTAAGCATTCACTTTGCAGTCCTTTGGGAGCAAAGATCGAATCCTGGCCCTGGCCTGAGTGGACCCATATGCTGAACTGCAATGTGCTTCCCATGCAGGAGGACCCCAATTTGGTTCTTGCCCCCTGGTTCAGCCCCTGGCTTAAGGAGGCGTGCCTCCCATGCTGGAAGCCCCCAGCCCAGTTCCCACCTTGCTCAGCCCCCCTCCCACCTGTGTGGAACAAAACCATGTCGAAAACTGATAAAGTTCAACTATGGAGACTGCTCTGGGCCCTCCCCCTTCTCTCTGTCTCTCTCTGTCTCTATCAAAAACAATAAAATAAATCTTTTAAAAAAAGAAAGAATTCTAGGTCAAGGTAACAGCATGTTCTGAAAGAGAGATCATATATTATGTTTAAGAAACTGAATTTAAAAAAAGATAATCACCAACATTCATTAAGCACCTACAGTGTTCCAGGCACTCTTCCAAGAACTTTATATGCCTCATCTCATTTCATCTTCACAGTAGCTTATTAGGGTAGGTAAGTTGTCCAAAATCCTTCAGCTAGTAAGTGGATAACCAGAATTGAAATCAAGGAAGTCTGACTTTGGAGCTCACTCACTAGCCACTACATCATCCTGCCTCTCTAAAGAAATTCAGTGTGGTTGAGTGAAGTGTGTGTGTGTGTGTGTGTGTGGCATAGTATGTGTGGTGGGGGTTAATGTATGCATATATGTGTGTATATGGTGTGATATATGTGTTGGGTGTGTATGGCATGGTGTATGTGTGTGGTGTGGTGTGTTAAGTAGGGCAGGATGGGAATAAGTGAAGAAATATCAGACGAGAAATCACAAAGAACTCTGTAGACCCACTGACAAATTTAGACTTTAGCTTGACAATAATGGGGAGTAAATGCTGGAACAGGAAAGCCTGAAGCAAGAGAGCAGTCCTGAAACACCTGTGAGATGCACCCCAGTGGACATACAAGTCTCGCTCACGAGAGAGGCCTGATGTAGTGATATAAAAATAGGAGTCATGAGCTCATAGATGGATCTACAACCCTGGGGAAAAATGAGTCACCTGGGGAGAGCTAATCAGAGAAGAAGGTCTGGACAAAGCCCTAGGAAAGTCAGTGGACTAGGAAGACTCACTCAACAAGACTGTGAATCCGTGGTGATGGGAGGAAAACCACTGCTGTGGACTCCCAGAAGCACAGAGGAAAATGGCCCAGGAATGGAATGTCAAGTCAGTCTGGCTCTGTGAGCATCTCCAGTGCTCAGGGCCTAGGACAGCAGCAGACAAGGATGCGGGTGGTTCAGTTCACCTTGGGCTGAGATGCTATCAAGAGGGTATCATAGAAGATGCAACGGGTAAGGCAATTGGAGGCAGCTAGATAGGGGTGATTATATTGTTGTGCTGGGGGGCGGGGTGGGGGGGGTGTTAGTAAAACCTGAAGAGGCTGTGAGATAGGAAGAAACTGGCAGGCTCAATCAATCTGAGTTCCCATTGAGACAAAGAATCAAGGCAGTGGAGGTACTTGGGCAAATGAGGCAGAAGGATGGACATGGTATTTATGGAGAGGAGGCTTGAAATAAGTATCTCAAAAATGGCACATGGTCCAGGAGTGACCAGGGAGGCAGAAGAGAGAGGAAGGTCACTGGAGGTGAGGTGTCTAAGCCCTGAGATGCCAGAGTGTGAGGCAGTGACTGCTATGAGACAGAGGCCAGATGGAGAGGAAGCTTCCAGCCAGAGTTAAAGTCCTCAGTAATAAGGGAAGAGTGACCTGAAGAGGCACCCCTCCCCTTCAGTAATGAGGGAGAGAGGTGATGTATCTGGATACATGCTCCCAGAGGGATGGCATTTGACAGGACAAAAGAAAAAAGTGGTCTGGAAGTGGCACTGAGCAGAGAAGAACCTCCACCTATCTACCTCTTAGTTCTGATGGGGGGTAAATGTGAGAACAAGAAAAAATAGCCTTAATTTGCTTAGCTTGTTTTTGTTTTGTATTGTTTTTGTTGTTGTTGTTTTGTTTTGTTTTTGTTTTAAGATTTAGTTTTATTGGTTTTTGACAGAGAGAGAAACAGAGAGAGAGAGACAGAGAGAAGAGGGAGGGCCCAGAGCAGTCTTCATAGTTGACAGCATTAGTTTTCCATATAGTTTCACTCCACAGGTGGGTGCAGGACTGCACAGGGCAGGAACTGGGCTGGGGGCCTCCCACATAGGCCCCGGCAAGAACTGAACTGGGGACACTCCCCAGTTCAGCATATGGGTCCGCATGGGCCAGAGCCAGGATTCTATCCCTGGTCTCAGAGGCTGTAAAGCGAACACTTAACCCACTGAGCCATCCCAGCTTCCCCTGTTTTTGTTTTTGTTTTTTTGTTGTTGTTGAATTTACTGGGGTGACATTAGTTGATATCAATTACATTGTTTCCAGGTGTACAATCCTACAGTATATTGTCTATACATCCCATTAAGTGCTCACCACCCAGAATCAGCTCCTTCCTTTGCAAAGAGATAGAGAATGCATGTACTTAGGGGCCAGCCAGGTGCCAGTGAGGCTAGAAGTAGAAGGAACATTTGTAAAACCTCAAGGATAGGTGGGAGCTTACTTGCCACAAAGGAGGACTGTAAAGACAGACAGCATTTGAAAGGACAATGGGAGAGACTTGATCAATTAATGGGATAAACCCACACATAGGGAGATGAGCAGAAGCTCCGAGAGAGACCTGGAGAAGGTGGTGAGCAAGGTTGGCTGAGGCATGGGCTTCAGGGACAGAAGCTGGAAGTATCTTAGCAGGTGAGAGTCACTCAGTTCAGGCTCTATGATCCCCAAGGTTTGGCCAATATTGAGGCAACTGTTCCCAGAGGTTTTCCTTCATCTTTCTCATGGGACAGCTGCCTCCTTGGTTTTCTCAAAAATTTTTCTGGGAGACTTGAGGATATTCATTAAGATAAACAAGGTCATTTTTTATTAAAAATTAGAAACAATCTCAATGTACCATGAGGTGGACTGGTTTGCTCATGCACTAGAATACTGTGCAGCTAGTTAAAATATTTAGAATAAATTTGTAATAACATGGGGGAAGACTAATGTTATATTGGAGTACAAAAAAAGTAACATAACCAAAATATGAAGATGACAACTATGTAAAAACTAACCACAAAAAGCAATGTATGCATAGAATTTTTTTCTTTCTTGCACATGGAATATCTTGATTTGTTGTTTTGTTTTGTTTTGTTTTGTTTTGTTTTGTTTTGTTTTGTTTGTTTTGGGTGATGAAGCTCCCAGTGTGTTTTCTCTCTGCATTCTGGCCTGCATTTTTATGATTTTCCCACTTCCTGTGGCATGGATACTATTTCATTAACAGAATGTGTGGTATATTTGTGTATTCATCCTGGAGCCAGCTTGCAAAAGCCAGTTGCATGTGTCTCTTCCCACTTCCACATTAAGTGACATCATGTCGTAGCATGAAATCAGCCATGACAAAAGTATTCACACTAGAAGGCTACCAATTAGGGATTCTTATTTTTTGGAGAGCAGGTGTTACCAAAATACCATCTGCTGTGCACCACCACCAGGAACCCCTGATGAATATTTGAGTACACCCAGGAGCAGGCAAAGATCTGAGAGACTGGATGCCCCATTTGTCATTACCCTGATGCCGATCCCTAGAGAGGAGAGAAACAACTTGTTCCTGTCTCAGCTGAGCAATAGCAAGAAGCAAAATCTGTCTTGCAGATTTAGAGAGTAAATAATAGCTGCATCTACTTTGGGTGGTCACCAGGCATGGGCAGTGGTCAGCTCTCACCCCAGACTGCTAATGAGAAGGGTACTTGAGATGGGCATAGCCCCCCACAGTCTTGACTCTTGTCCCCTGTGTGATAATCTGTCACTGTCACATTGAAGTTCCATGGTTTGGGGCATTTATTTTAAAAGATCCAGGTTGGCACAGATCCTAAATGTGCTGTTTATTAGGTGAGAGGATGTTCAGGGTTGTTTAACCCAAGTCTCCAAATACACTTCACAGAACAGAAATAGTTTCATTACCTACAGTGAAAAAAAAAGGGGGGTGTTAAACCAAAATGGCTCAGTGGGTTAAATCTGAGGATCGGGTCCCGGTCCTAGCCCCAGCCCATGCAGACCCATATAGTGAACTGGGGTGTGCTTCCCATGCAGTAGGTCCCCAATTCAGTCCTTGCCTGGGTGAGTTTTCCATGTATGGGAGGCCCCTGGTTCAGCCCCTGGCTCACGGAGGTGTGCCTTTCATGTGGGAGGTCCCCAGACCAGTTCCTGCCCTGCGCGGGGCCCCCACCACCTGTGTGGAATGAAATCATGTTGAAAAACTGATGATGTACAGCTATGGATAATGCTTTGGGCCCTCCCCCTTCTCTCTGTCTCTCTCTGCTCGCTCACGCTCTCTCTCTCTCTCTCTCTCTCTGTCAAAAAATAAATAAATAAATAAAATCTTAAAAAAAAAAAAGAAAGAAAGAAAAAGGAACATTTAAATCAATGAAATAATGGCATTGCTAAAAACCCAGGGTAAGAAAGGATCAAAGGAAAGATAGTGAATTATTTCATCCAGTTCCCTGGTTATAAAGCCCTTGTTTTGTCATTTTGTTTGTTTGTTTGTTTGGTACTGTGTACCTACTCAGAATAAAAGATGATAAAAAAACACTCATGATAATGAACAAACCACATGTATGTGCAGAGTCCTATATAGTTCACAAAGCATCACTCACACATTTTATTTCTCTTTATTTTCACAATAGTCTTGAATAGCATAATAGGAGATACAATTATTATATCCAATTTCACACAAAGAGTGCAGCCCAGAGAAATTAAGAAATTTACCCCCATTCACACAATTAGTCATTGGTGGAGCCGGGTCAAATCCAGATCTTTCAAATCCAAATCCTATGTCCTTTCATCCGACCAAGGTATTTTCCAACTGGATTCTGAGTTGCACTGGGAATTCTGAGCAGCCTCCGCTGGCTAGCTGGTGTTTAGGGAAAACTAAAGGGTTTTGCTTCCTAACCTCCTGCTTCTACTAGAGTTTCATCCTTCATTTCAAGTATCCACTCTTCCTGTCAACCCAACTGCTCCAAGATAGTCAAAGAGCAGCATGAGCAAATGTATGGTACCCACTGAAAAGATCATTCATGAATTTTATAACCAACTGTTGTCGAGACTCAGCACCCAGAATACTGTGCCATCTGATTGCACATGCGAGGAAGCTTCACAGACAAAGAGTATGTTGCCTTGTACATATCCTCCCACCACTGCCCCAACTCCCACCATTCCTTCCCTTGACACCCTCCCACCCCCAGCCCTAGAAGCTGTCAGGACAGTTATCCTAACAAATTAACTCAACACTGCAGGCTCTTATCACAATAAAATGTTATTTCTCACTCATGGTATAAGTCCTGGGTCCTACTTCTCACCATCGGGGACTTGGGCATGAAGCTTCTGCCATCATGTAGCTTCTGTACCACCTGGGTACTTCCAAGGGCACCACAGTAGGGACAAAGGGAGATGCACAGGCCAGAGTGATGTGTCACTTCTGCTCACATTCCTGTTTGTCAGAGCTCACTCACAGCACCCCAACTGCCTGACTACAAGGGAGACTGAGATGTGAAGAAGAACACCTGGGTATAAGATGGGCACCTGACTCAGGAGCTTCTTTCTGCCCTAAGAGTAAGACCAGCATTTTTACATGAGGATTCGAGGCCTTCCCTAGTCTGACCAGAGTGGGTCTACCCAACAGCCCCCGTATGCCTTCACTTCTGCAAAATTGATCCATCCGTTCCAATGCCTAAACTTCAGCCCCTGCTTTTTTCTCTCCTAAAGCACCCTCCCTCACCGCTTATCTAACTCCTATTCTTCCTCAAGACTCGTGTCAAATACCACTTCTTCCATAAGGTTATCTCAGACTCCCACCCTTCAGTGAGTTTTCTTCTCTAAGGAAGGTTAGAGAAGGAGTATACCATGCTATCTTCCCCAATCAATTACCTGGAGCCTGGCCAAACTGTGGGGTGGGTTGCAGCTGTGGAAAGTAGATCTGTGAGTGGATGTACCACTGGTACCACTGCTTAAGTGTGCACTCTCAGGGAGAATGACCAGGAAACAGGAACATAATGAAACACAGCCACATGGTCAACTCTTTAGCAGAGGTGACACAAAGCAGTTAAATACATCCCAAACATTTTCAGAGCACCTACCACACACTAGGCACAGTGCCAGACCCTATGGAAAAGCCAAGTAACACAGTATACCCTCGTGCCCTCAAAGAGCTGGTCAGTGCACAGAATGTGACTCCCCCTGGATCCCCACACCCACTCAGTTTTCAAGTTCTGTTGATCCACAACTGGCTCTCACATCTCCTTTCATGTCTCTATCCTAAGGACTATTGCCCTGACTGAGCTCCTCATCATTTTTTGTCTGAATGATTCTGGTCATCTATCTGTTCTCTGTGCCATCCTGGGCAAATAACTGTTCAAAATTCCTGTCCTAATATTCAAGGTTTCACCAGGTGACCCCAGATGTACCTTTCTGAGGTTATCTGAGGTTATCACACTCTTACCACACACCAGTCACCCCCATTCCAGCCAGTCAGAGAAATATACGGACCTCAGTTCAGCTGCTTCCTAGCTTGGAATGTCCATTCCTACAAATCTCTGCCTGTTGAAAATCCTGCCTGTTCTTGAAAGCTGAGTACAAACAGCAATCCTCTTCACTAGCACCAACACCTCTCCCTCTCCCTCCATCACCAGCATCACTATAAGCACAACTACCACCACCGTCATTTCCATCACTGCCACTACCATTATCACCACCAGCACCACCAGTAGCTTCATGGATACCCTCACCACAGAAAGGTTCAGAAGTCACAAGCTATGTAGACTTGACATACTATAAATATTTACTTTAAGAAACCAGCCACCAGTCATGGAGATGTCAGAGATCACCGTGGTCCCTGGCCATTAGTGAATAACCTTCCTGGTGATGGTCAATTTCATATCTAACAGAAAAATTAAGAAAATGGAATCTTTGGTTCAGTTTTCTTAATATTTTACCCAAGTAAATTTTATAGCTTATTTCTCTTTATTTTGATTTAAAGAGTAAATATGGAATACTGAATTTGGAACTGAAATAATGTTTTAACTCTCTTGTTTTTTTTTATTTTATTCCTTCCTTTTGGAAAACTGGTGTCTTTCCCCCCATAGTGCCCTATTATTAGATCAACAACAACAGTGGCATCATTATCATTTACACATGTGCTTTATGGAACTATTTGCATGCAGAGCTATCTGCACAGGGGATGAGGTATCTTAGACATAGCCATGAAAATACAATGTCAGTAGGCAGCACTACTGCTGAGAGTTGGAAGACCTGAGTTCTGACCCTGGCTTTGCCTCTAACATACTGTGTAACCTGGGTCAGTCTCTGACTTTCTGTAGGCTTATTCCTCATCTGCAGATAGAAAAAGCTCTGAATTGGATCATTACTAATGTTCCAGCATTCAATGGCAAAAACTCTTAGCCCTTGTCTTACTATTCCACAAGTAAATTCAGTTATCAGAGGGGAGAGTCATGAAATTTTCCAATTAAAATACCAAACAACATAGATTTTTAACTCATATTTATAAATTACTATCTGCCAAATAGCCCCCAGGTTGCTAAGGTGTTACAAACTAAAGAGGAAGCATCAGTTATAACGCCACAAAGATGTAGACCCACTATCCCGCTAAACACAAGGCAGAGACAGGTTCTGCAGATGCTACGGATGGACAAACTAAGTGGCCTCAGACTCCTGCCCATACTCTGCAGGTGTTAGGCCTTTTCTCTCCAATCTCAACCCCGTAGCCCTTCTTCGATGCCACTAACCAGCACAGTCTTAAATTTGTTGAAAATCTCACTGGGGGAATTAACAGTAGATCAGATTCATTCTGTTCCAAGTCTAATGATGGAGAAAAATCTAGCTTAGAGAGCAAAGCTTAGAGCTGTCATTGACAAACCTGTTCCCTTCCATTGTCTACCCTCTAACTTCTGAAATCTGTGAGATCTTCATTGCATAGAAAGTAAATTAAAATCTTCAATATACAGGCAAATCCTTTTTCTGCTCTGTGGAAAGTCATGCAGAAGGAAATGGAGGATTAATTGGTGAGGAAGAAGAGAATCAGCATTAAACATCCAGAGGTTGTTGTAAATTATAAAAATGAAATTCATCTTTTCTTCTATCCTTTCCTCCTTTGCATTCTTAAAGGGTTTCACACCCAGATAAAATAAAACCATTTCTAATACCTTAGTGAACAATAAATCATACCATCAATAGGAGACAAGAAACAGAAGGCACAGACTGTACAGCCTAGCCCACAAAGCAGTCAGGTATCAGAGCTAAGCAAGAAAATGCGATTGGATTCCTCTTCTTGCATGTTGTAATACAATTCAAAGATCACCTCAGATCTGTCACTTGTGGCCAAGGGTAATATAAAAGAAATATAAGACAAGAGATAGTTGAGAAGGGGGACAGGGACACAGGGTTTGAAGTTAGACAAACTAAAGACAGAGTCCCAGCCCAGTCTCACTACAATCCTAGCCTTGAGCCACTTAAGCAAGTATTCTTTTGTACAGTCCTGAGTATTGGTTTCCTCACCTACAGAATGAGTATAATAGTGCCTCCTTTATAAGATTATTAAGAGGATTAGAAAGGATGTAGTTGAAGGAGATAGGAGGCAGTTGTGAATGGGAACTGTCATTGTTATTACTGGACATGAACCCTGCTATCAAGCTACTTAGGATCCCTTAGAATGTGAAATCTGGGGAAGACTTGAATACCATCTAACTCAACATCTTATTGTAACATTCAAAAAGAAAATGAGGAACAGAGTGGTGGAGTAATTTCTCAAGGTCACCATTGAGTTATGGCAGAGTTGGGAGGAGTGGAAGCCCAATGGGAAATTAATTTTCCACCTCTGAGCACATAAGAAATGGAAGGTTACAGAAGGAATTCTACCAAGCACCAAAACGTCAAAATGTGTGGGATAAAACGATGTACTACATGAGCTATCAGTGGGGCAGAGGGGGAGTGGGGTAGAGGGTGTGCAGAATCTATGCAAACCAGAGCCAAGAAAGAAGGTTGGGACTGGAAGGGAGAGTTGGAATGCTAATGGACAGAGAGGATGCCCATGCTGAGCTTACACTCCAGCAGAGGGGGACAAAAAATAAACAACAGCTAAACAATAAATGAGTAAATTATATAGCATGTTAGAAGGTGAAAGGTCCTCTAGGGAAAAAAAGAACAAGCAGAGTGGAGTGAGGGAGGCGTCAGGGAGGGGAGCAAGTGGATTGCATTCTACATACAGCAGGATGGTCACTTCATTGAGACAGACCTGAAGGAGGCGGGGAGTACATTTGTTTGAGCAAAGGCGTGTGATAAGTTCTCACACTCTCCTTATGGACAAAATGATGCAATACCGAGAATCACATGAATGGTGATGATGATTTTGATGAAGACAAGGATGGGGTGTGCTGGCATACTTGATGCATTCTGCAACGGGCCGTATGCAGTGCTTTCCAGAAACGTATTGCTTTTAGTATTCATTAAACCCCGTCCTAAGGAGTGGGAGAAGGAACATGGAGTGCTGGTGGTGACAAAGCTAAGGGCTCTATACCCAGTCCTCCCATCACTTCCTCCATTTTCCACATTAAGAATTTAACCTCCCCTGGCCTCTCTTTCCTAACCTGTCAGCTAATGTGGTAGCAGCCTCTGCCTCCAGCAATGGTTTCATATGATCACATTTCATTTCTCTGAAATTATTAAAGTAAAGATTGTCTGCATATACTTTCATTTGATAAAGGGCTCCACTTACATTGTTTAAGTTCAAAACCATAGTCCCAATCTCTATGGTCTCTTCTAAGTCATCAGATGCTCTTGAGCAAGAGAGATGATTCTAAAGGGTTGGATATGGCCAGTGTTTCCCCATAATGTCAATGGTGTGCCTTTCTGTTTTCAGAGAGGAAGGCCAGGGAGAGCCAAGTGAAAGGTTAGGGCAAAGACGCAGAGGCCACACGTTGACAAGATCATGTGAGGAGAGTCTGGCGGAGAAGAAGGGGAGTCATCTGCACACTGCGGGGATCACTTTCCAGGTAGAGGAAACAGAAAATGCAAAATGCAGGGGCAAAAACGGTCTTGGCACATTCAAGGAACCAGAAGGAAGTCAGCGTTGCCTGAGTGGAATGAGCAAGAGGCGAGTAATGAGAAACAAGGTTGGGAGATAAAGGGGTTGGGGGATGGGTAAAAAAATGGAAGGGATTAAGATGTACAAATTGCCAGTTATAAAACCAGTCAGGGAGTATAAAGTACATCATAGGAAATGTAGTTAATAATATTGTAATAAATATGTACGGTGTCAGGGGCATACTAGACTTATTGAGGATCACTTATCAAAAACTGATGACGTACAACTATGGAGACTGCTCTGGGACCTCCCCCTTCTCTTTGTTTCTCTCTGTCTCTGTCTCTGTAAAAAAAAAAGCAATAAAAAAAGAAAAAGAAATTTTTAAAAGAGAAAGTATTAGAATCAAATTGACAATTTGCTGTATAAGAATTAGTAGGAAAGAGGAAGCTTACTTCTAACTTATTTGAATTACTTTTATATTTCCTCTCAATTAAAAAGCTATCCAAACTCTTTAATTAAACTCTTTAAATTAAAACAAAAAAGATGCAAGGTTTACAAGGGCAACTGCATGAACTTCACCTTCACTGTGAGTGAGTAATCCATTAGAGGATTTTTCTTCCTTCCAACTATATTGAGATATAATTGACAAATAATGTTGTGTTAGTTTTAGGGGAACAAAATAATGATTCAGTATATGTATATATTGCAAAATGATTACCACATAAATTTAGTTTTAACATCTATCACCTCACATGGTTACAAATTTTATCTCGTGATGAGAACTTTTTTTGTTGTTTGTTTTTTGTTTTTTGAGGGTTTTATTTCTGTCTTTTTGGTGTTTTTTTATTGTTAAATTTATTAGGGTGACATTGATTGATAACAATTAGATAGTTTCTGGATGTACAAGTCCACATCACATCACCTATGCATCTCATTAGTGATGAGAACTTTTAAGGTTGATTCTCGTAGCAACTTTCAAATTTGCTGGCAAAATTAAAATATACAATATAGTATTGTTAACTATAGTCACCGTGCTACACATGACATCACCGTGACTTATTTATTGTATAACTAACTGGAAGTTGTACCTTTTGACCATCTTCACCAATTTCCCCAACCCCTACCCTCCACCTCTGGCAACTATCGATCTATACTCTGTTTCTATGAGTTCAATTTTTGGAGACTTCATATATAAATGGGATTATACAGTATTTGTATCTCTCTGTCTGACTTGTTTCACTGAGCCTAATGTCCTCAAGGTCCATCCGTGTTGTCTCCAATGGCAGGATTTCCTTCCACAGGAGGATCGTACGCAGAGAAGTGGCGTGATTGATGACATTTTTATAAGATCACTCAGGATGCGGTGTGGAAATAGGGAAGCAGAGGCAGAAGCATGAAGCCACGGCAGGATTCCTGGGGAGAGGTGGCAGTGGCGTGGGCCGAGGCACTGCCGGTGGAGGTGCTGAGAAGTGGTCTGATTCCTGCTAGATCTTTGAAGGGAGAGCTAGCAGATTTTGCTTATGGAAAAACTTGTGTTTATGAAAAAGGCAAGTCATGGTGCACCTGCTACATAAATTCGTGGTAGATGTGATCTCTGGGACGTGAAGAGCTCTCTACTCAGTGGCCTCATCTGAAACTCTGTCCTTGGCCCCTCGCCCTGTGTACTGGGCTGAAGAGAGGAGCAGGTGATGAGCCTTCCTGGTAGCTAATTGAGCCTGTGCTGGCTTATTGTCTGTGTTAAAACTAGAAATCACTCCAATTAGAAAAATATCTCCGCGTGCCCCCAGAGCTTGGTGTTCTCCACAGGAAGCTGCCAGATGAGCGGGAAGCTGGGGGGCAGCACATAGAAAGGGAGGGAAGGACCCACAAGAAGCCGAAGCAGAAGAGCTTTGGGGAAGAGGGAGAAGGTTGGAAATCCAGAGAGAAGGAAATTTCAGGAAGTGAGGAGAAATAGCTCAGGAATGAAAGAAGGAGGAGTGACTCGAGGTTTGGGGGTTGCAAGATGTCATAAGCCATATCTTTTCTATGTGCCTGACGTACAACTGACCCACCTAACTCACCACCACCCAACAAGTGGTCAACCCTCCCACAATGCTGTCCCTAACAGGCTGCCAGAGGAGTGGGACAAACACATTTATTAATTCATTAAGCAAATATTTATCGAGTTTTTAGCTTGGAGATACAACAGTAAACAAAACAAAGATTATCCCCACCTTCCAGGTGCTTAAAATCAAGTGGCAAAGACAGACATCAAATATTCACACAACAACATAAACCGTATGTCATCAGCTGTGATGAGCACTTTAAAACAGCTGTGTCCAATCTTTTTGGCAGCAGGGACCAGTTTTGTGGAAGACAACTTTTTCCATGGACAGTGGAGAGATAGGGAGGTTGAGGTGGGTAGTTTTGGGGTGATTCAAGTGCCTTACATTTATTGTGCACTTTATTTCTATTGTTATTACGTTGTAATATATAATAAAAGAATTAAAGAACTCACCATAATGCAGAGTCAGTGTTAGCATCACCGCCTCAGCTCCACCTCAGATCACCAGGCATTAGCTTCTCAAAAGGAGCACGCAGCCTACATGCTCAGTTCACAACAGGGCTTGTGCTCCCGTGAGAAGCTAATGCTGCGCTGATCTGACAGGAGGGGAGCTCAGGCAGTCATGAGAGCAATGGGAGTGGCTGTAAATACAGATGAAGCTTTCTCATGAAGCCTGCTGTTCACCTCCTGCTGTGCAACCAGGAGTTGAGGACCCAGCTTTAGAAGGCAAGCCCAGGTTACCATCAGAGCCCATTAAAAGGCTAGAGGTTTCAAGGAAGATGCCCGGAGTAGCTAAGCTCTAAGGATAAGTGGTGTGTGAAGAGGAAGGGGAGGGGACTTATTCCAAGCAGAGAGCGCTGAGGTCAGCTAGAAAAGCAAAGGACCCAGGTATGGCAGGACTGCAGGCTAAAGGAAGTTCATTCCACCACAAAGAAGAGTGTCCCTGGGCAGGATTCCATAAACAGTCTCTGAATGCCTGCCATTGGAGGTCCAGTTTCTTATCAGTGAGTAACTAACTCTCTCTGTAAGTCTATGTGACGTTTTGCTACGTGAAAATACTACAGCTATCAGCTAGGCAATTAGAATTTCAACCTGCTAGCAATGTAACAAACGTTTAAGTAGTAGGATCAAAAATGCTTCAATTCTGCCAGGCAGACAGACAAAATAAGTTAAGGACCAGGCTTCATCCGGGAGGAAGTGAGTAGGAATGAAAAGGGGCTGAGAAGTCCAATTTACTGTTTAAAAAGACAAGGGGTAGGGGAGTCGGGGACAACCTGAAGATACAGCTGGGGAAGGGCTAGCACAAAAAGGGAGTTTAATCACAGATCTGTGCTTGAAGTTGCTTGGGACTGATGAACTTTTTTAGCAAGGGTTAACTAGTTTCTTTTTGAATTTATACTTTGAATTTATACCAGTTATACTTCTACAGCTTTTCCATAGCAAACCCGTCAAATATATGTGGTAAATAATTGTACCTCGCAACCATCTATTAACAAAGTCTTCCAAATACACCAGAGAGATAAACATTGTTTTGCAAAGGGAAGTTTGCAAAGATTTGTCCTTGATAGTCCATAGGGAATAGCTTCTGGGGATCTGTGACCAAGTCGTCTTACTTCCTCAGTCAGACCAGTACTGCCTGAGAGAAAAATAACGTGAATTACAAATACAAGATACATATGTCATTTAAAACATTTTAGCAGACACATTTTTTTAAGATTTATTTTATTGTTTGAGTGCAGGTATGAGAGAGACAGAGAGAGAGAGAGAGAAAAATGGAGGGAGTGCCCAGACCAGTCTTCATAGTTGTACATCATTAGTTATGACATGGTTTCATTCCACACAGATGGACATGGGGCCACATGGGGCAGCATACAAACTGGGAGCCTCCTGCACAGGAGGTGAGAACCTTCACCACTGAGCCATCTCAGCAGTTACCAGTTGAACTACAGTTCAGCATGTGGGTTTGCACCGGGCAGGGCCAGGATTCAATCCCTGGACCTCACAGTTGCAAGTGTTCAACCTGTGAAGCTATCGTGGCATCCCAGTAGCCACATTTTTTTAAGTAAAAAGAAGCAGGTGAACTTAATTTTAATAGTATATATTATTGAAACTAATATACCCAGAGTATTATTATTTCAACATGAAATCTATGTAAAAGTTATTCATGAGAGACTTTATATTCAGGGGTGTAGGTATGGGTGCATATGTATACTATCTTCAGAATACAGTGTGTATTTTTATACTTACAGCACAGCTCAATTCCAACTAGCCACATTTTAAGGCTCCTCAACCCCATGGACCAATGGCTATCATATTGGACAGGAGAGGTCTTCTAGATAGTGATGGTTTCTTCTATCAGACTAAGGTTTTCATATTTTGCATGTTACATTAACAATAACAGCCTGTTGCATGTTGCATGTTGAACTGACAATTTCCCATCATCCTGAGAAAGATGACCCAGGAGTACCTGAATCTGCTGCTGTCATTGCAAATTCACATGCAAGAGCTGAATTAAACATTTCCTCCCTTTTGAAACTTCTCCATTTCTGATTATCTTCCTCCTCTTGGACCTCCTTTGCAGTCACTGCCTTAGTCTCTTTCATTCTTCTTGTGAAACATCTCTCATATCTGTCCCTCCCTTACACTGCCAACGGTCTGCTCCTCTCCCTCACACATGGACCACAGAAATCGCGATCTAATCCCCACCTGTCCTAATGCAGGTGTGCTTCCTCCTGGGCATATAATGCAATTGACTGGGCCTATGAGATTCCCCAACATGGTTTATTCATTCATTCATTCAGCAAAATATTCATTGAGTGCCCACTATGTGCCAAGTGCTATGCTTGGCCCTGAGGATAGTTCATACTTTATAAAACTGGCATGATATATCTTCCAAGAGAGTCAGCTTCACTCAGTGATAAATAATTTAAAACTTTATGTTAGCAAATATGAAAAATGTATCATGGAGTAGAACATAAAATCTGATGAAACAAGAGGCTTCACATAAATGTCTAGGCTTGACATACATAGCTCAGGGCTATGCCCTCAAATTCCCTGGGGTTGCATGTCCCCACTGTCCCTCTGCTACAGGAAGCAACTTTGATCAAAAAATCTGAGAAGACTAGTAATTGCTCCCCCTCCTCTGTTTTATCTCTCCAACCCAAACAGCACGGAACCATCACAATGACCTTGTCGCAGCCCAGTTTCATAGTCACTCTGTATTTCACTGAAGGGCTCCTGCTCTACAGGAGGTTCTAGTTTTAAGGAGACAAAACTAACCCTCCAAAACTTAGTTCACAATAAAATTCTAAACTGGACAGTGCCAACTAATTGGCTCTCTTAAAAAATAAAAATGCTGATACGACTGATGGTATAGATAAAGAATTGCAAGGGAAGCCGGGATGGCTCACTTTGCAGCCCCAGAGTCCAAGGATCGAGTCCTGGCCCCGGCCCTTGCTGACCCATATTCTGAACTGGGGTGTGCCTCCCATGTTCGAGGCCCCCTAATTCTGCCCCCAGCTCGCAGGGGTGTGCCTCCCATGCAGGAGACCCCCAACCCAGTTCCAGCACAGCACAGCCCCCTTCCACCTGTGTAGAATGAAACTATGTCAAAAACTGATGATGTACAACTATGGAGACTGCTCTGGACCCACCCCCTTCTCTCAGTCTCTCTGTCTCTGTCTCTCTTTGTGTCAAAAAAAAAACAACAATAAAATAAAATAAATAAAAAGAATTGCAGAGGTGATCAGAAAAGGGAGGGGACTTTATGGAATGAAGAAAAGAAGGCCCCATGGAGATAGCAGGGCTTTAATAAGCTGTGATGGATCAAGTTCAGCAACTTAGCCACCCAGGGGAGCAGAGAGAGGGGTTGGGGCTGGAAGGGGTCAACAATGACTGACCGTAGCCAGGTCACCCTCCTGACCTCCAAGACTTTGCTCAATCGTCGATGTGCCTAGGAATTCTTTTCCCAGCCTGGACAGACATATAGCCCATCTCCTAAGGGAAGCAGCCCCTGACGCTTGCAGTTAATTTCAGTAAGAATTTGCTTCCTCCCAATCTTAATATCCTGAAGTATAAGTAATAGACATAGAACAATCCCGTGCAAGATTAGAGAGTAACGACTTCGTCCGGTGCTGTGATGTGTAAGCAGATCAGCTGAATTACTTCCAAGCCAGCTTCCAACAACCTTCTCTGTGTCTGTCACGTGGTGCAGCTGCGTGCCAGTAATGTAACTGCTTCAGAAATGCCGTCTCTGCCTCCTCCAAATGACAGTTCCTCTCAGGCTTACCACTGACATTTGCAGGCCAGACACAAGAGTGCAGCCTGCATATCATGTCTAAAAATTGTTATAAATCAAGCTCATAAACCATTCATTAAAATCTCTATCCCCTTATTTGGGGGGGTGGGGGGGGTGAAATATATGTATATATAATCTTAATGTTGACCTGAAGGCCACCTTTGAACTTTTTACTCCTGCGAGTTCTTTGTGGAAACTTGGCTTGCAGGACAACCCAGCCCCTGGCTGACCTTGGCCCACTTTCCTTTCCATCCCTGTCCCTGCTCTCTACCCAAAGATGGGTCTTCACATGCAAGTTCTTTGTACATCTGGTCCCCATAAGCAGTTGCCCCTTGACCACCCCACAGGCAAGCAGGCAGCATTGTCCACCCTGGGGGAGACTGGCACAGGAAGAGGCCCTCCAAGTGGCTCTAGAAAATTCCAGGGTCCCGAGTACAACAGCATGACAAGGATGGAGGTGTCACTTGTAGATGTGTGTGTGTCTTCTTGACCCCAAGAAGGGCACAGACTCCTCTCTCTATGGGGGGTGAGCTTAGTCAAGGAAGGGCCTAGGTGGATTCCCTACAGCACAGGACACCGGATAGTGCCCCCGTCATGCCTGGGTATAAGGGTGGGGCTGGCAGCACTAATGTGCTTTCTCTTTACATAACTTCACATCGTTATTATACAGTCTTATTCTGTTTCCTGCGTTGAATTTTCCAGAATAGATTTGGCTCGTTTGTATTCCTCCTAGCACCTGTGGTCTGACGAATTGAGGGACCAATGAACTGATGGACATACTGTTGTTCTCTCAAGCAATCTGCCATGTGGCCTAGATTTATGGCAATCTCCCAACTGGCTTTGTGAAGATGATCCTTCCCTGACTCCTCGTGATTAATTCATTCATCCTCGTGCCATCTCCCTATTTTCTTATCTGGTCCCTGCTCGTGGCTTCCCTCCTCCCAACCTTCCCCCATTCAGTTGTTATGGTTTAAGAGCTATTGCTTCTGTGTGACTAATCCATCAGTTCATAGGGTTAAGTAATGGTTACATCAACAATAATAAGACATAGGTGTGTTGTTTTTCTCACTTTCTTAAATACTTTCACATCAATTGTTTCTATATATCCTCACAGCAGTCCTAAGGAGTCCAGAATGTTCCTATTCGCTCTGTCTGGAAGTATGAGAGGATAAAACACTCCCTTGAGTGCACAGGATTGGTGACTAGAAGAGCCAGAATTGAAGCTCTGGTCTTCTGTCCTCTAGACTTAAGTGTCAGCTTCCGGGGCCAGCTAATAATGTTCTTGTGTGGTAGGTAATTCAGTATATTTCCAAAGGTCTGAGTTAGAAATACTATAACATGTACCTATAACTGGACCAGTGATTGGGCAACTATTGAAAGTCCCAATAAATAGCTATTTCTGAGCATACCAATGGTGATAGGTGCTCAAGGGAAGGGATGATGGTTGTGCATGTACGTTTTATGCAGGTGCTCTGTATGTGTTCAGCCTTTTGGGGATTTAACCAGCCTCCCAGGGTGGACTACCTGAGCACTTGTTTTTCCTGAGCACATTTGAAGAGACATTCAGTGTTCCAGCCATTTGAAATGTGTGTTATACTCTCATAAATATTTATACCAACATAATTAAAAGGTTCTAATTGCATTTCGATTTCTAATTTCAGTAAAAATTGCCTTTGTCCCAACCTTAATTTCCTGACGTGTAAGTAATAGACATGTAACAATCTTCTGCAAGATTAGAGAGTAATGACTTCCTCCCATGCTAGGATCTGTAGGCAGATCAGCTTCATTGCTTCGAAACCAGCTTCGGACACCTTCCTGCACTTTGTGACATAGTCACTTGCCTGAGGTGACACAGCTGCTTAGGAAATGCAGCAGTTTCTCCACTTTCAGTCCTCTTTCCTCCAGATAGCTCCAAAGACCACCACAGGATCAATCTTCCAGAAGGTTGCTGCAGCTGGACCATCTTCCTGAAGAATAATGTGTCAGAGATGGATGGGAACAACTTACTCCAGAGTAAGACAAAAAAAAACAAAAGTATTAGTTCTAGAAACACAGTCAGGCCTTTTCCCAAGATGTGAATGAATCTCATTTGAATACAGAGGGTGAGGTGGAGGAAACTTCCTGAGAAAGAATAGCATGCAACAAATGAAAATAAGGAGGAAGAAAATCACAAGATATTTATCCTTGGCAATAAGTTGTCCAGTAACTAGCAATATTATGCGTAGCAGTACCACTGGTAGAGGATGCAGTGAGAGCTGAGGCAGGAAGCACAGGTTGGGGAGGAGAGAGTCAGAGTGAGGATCAGGGAGGACAGAGCAGGTGGCAGCACTGGTTCAAGTACTAAATTTAACATTTGAACTTCAGCCAGTAGAAGGCAACTCAGTTTGGGGAAGAGAAATCTGGCAAGAGTGGGAGATAAGTTGGAAGGAATAGAATAGACAATAGACTTATAATAATCCTTTCAACCATGATGGACAATTCTACAGCCACAGCCATGTGGTGAGACAGAAAGGGACACATATGACAGGGGCAATAAAAAACTGTTCACATGGAAGAGGTGTAGGGCTTAATTTGGGTGGCTCCAGAGAACAAAATTAGGACTGATGAATGGAAGTGACGTGAAAGCATATCATGTGGCTTCCACATAAGGACATCTTCAGGGATAACTACTACTGAACAGTAATGGTGGTAACAATGGCCCCCTGACATTGGTAGGGACACAATCCGGTTGGTGATGTTTTCATACATTTGTCAGAGAGCTTATAGGTACATGATTCAACATCTAAGTCCACTTTATATGAACTTTAGAATATTTTGTCACATTTCCCTCTTTATAGTTCTGAGAATCTCCAGGATTTGTTACTAAATAAACAGACGGGGGATAGAGGCAGGAGACTGGGGAGGAAGAGCTCTCATTTACCTGGAATCTCCATAGCACTGAGCACTTTGCACATAGCATATTATCAGAAAAGGAACAAATGGAACCAAGAACATTCATGGTTTGACAACTTAGAACTACTGTTTGTTTTTCTGATGCCCAAAGAAGATCCTAAGTTCCCCCAAATACATGCCTACTGGGGCCCGGGTTGTCACATGTGTTCTGTGATGTTGAAAGTGGCATGGAACATAGAAAAGCAAACCAAGATGCCATTGGACATTTTGCCTAGAAGAGAATCTTAATGGAAAGGAGAAATAATAAAATGGAGGTAAGGGGGAACTAACAGAAATGAAATACTAATTCTTTTGAATTATATTACTTTTTTTTTTCTAAAGATTTATTTTTATTGTTTTTGACAGAGAGAGAGAGAGAGAGAGAGAGACAGAGACAGAGAGAAGGGGGAGGGCCCCGAACAGTCTCCATAGTTGCACATCATCGGTTTTTTCACATAGTTTCACCCCACAGGTGGGCGGGGTTGCACAGGTCAGGCACTCCCCAGTTCAGCATATGGGTCCGCACGGGCCAGGGCCGGGATTCGATCCTCGGTCCCCAGGGGTTCAAAGCTAGCGCTTAACCCACTGAGCCATCCCAGCTTCCCGAATGATATTACATTTTTATCAAGCTCTTCCATGAGACAGGTACTATGTTAGGCATGTTAAGTGAATAATCCCATTTGCTCTTCACAGGTACTATGTTAGGCATGTTAAGTGAATAATCCCATTTGCTCTTCACAGGTACTATGTTAGGCATGTTAAGTGAATAATCCCATTTGCTGTGAGGAGAGCAATGACATAATCTTCACTTTACAGATACATCAACTGAGATTCAGAGAGTTTAGAAAAATCACTCAAGGTCATGCAACTGGCAAAATCATGCAAAATCCATTATTCCCAACTCAACTGAGACAACCACAGAGAGCCCAAATGGAATCTGGACAGGGACACTGAATGTAGCGCTAAACTCCTAATTCAGCTATGAAGAACTGTGTTCATGCTCATCACAACTCGACAGCTCTGGGCCACTCTTCTTCCCTCCATGATGGTGGTCAGGGCCTACCCGGGGGATCAAGGGAACTCCCCTGCTTTCCAATATGAACATTGCCCCGCTCATAATAGCAGTCACACCATCAGAGAAGTGGTTCATTTGATTTCAGGAGTCACGTTAAAATGCAGATTCTCCAGGAAAGATGAAACAATCGATCCACTGAGTTAGTGGAATCCAGCTTGATTATCGAAAGAAAGAGATGAGCACAGAACTGGGAATGAGTAAAATGGGGTGATTGAAGGAGAAGGAAGAAGAGAATATTAAATGGATTATGTTTCTAGGAGCCTTCCTTGAACCCTTGTTTCTGGGGAGGGGCCCATCCCTGTGCTCCCACGATGACAGTGCTCCCCCATCACAGCACCTGCACACCATATTGTAATGCAGGGGTCCCCCATCCCAGGGCATACACCAGTATCAGAATGCAGCCTGTTAGGAGCCAGGCCACACAGCAGGAGGTGAGCTGTGGGGCTGGCGAGTGAAGCTTAGTCTGTATTTACAGCTGCTCCCCCATTACTGCGTTACCACCGGAGCTCCACCTCCTGTTAGGTCAGTGCAGCGTTAGGTTCTCATAGGAGCAGGAACTCTACTGTGAAGTTCAGGTGCACACACTGCTCCCCACCTCCCCCACGCTCCCCTCCCGCCTCCCCCCCCACACCCCAAGTCTGTGGGAAAATCATCCTCCACAAAACTGGTGCCTGGTAACTGGTGCCAAAAAAGGTTGGGGACCACTGTTGTAATGCACATCTACTGACTGAATTCTCAGTACAGGAGCTACTGAGCCTTCAGCAGGAAGAACAAAGAGAGCAGAGACTGGGTCTGTGTTGCTCGTCGCTGTGCATCCAGCGTCTCAGGACTGTCCCACAAGAACTTCTCAGAATTATTTGATAAATGGGTGCAGGAATAAAGGGATGCAGGTGCTGATTTACCTCAGGTTCTACATCAGGGTGTCCTCTTAAGCATCTCTTGCCTGGATGCTTATGTATTGTTGTTTTTCTCATGTCTGTTATCACATACTTGTATCTTTTTTGTAGTGCCTGCACCAGCCATTTACCAACAACCCCTTCTTCCCTGTAGCCCCTTCTGAAGGAATTCCTCTTTGTAGAAATAAAAATTCACAGCACAACCATCTGACCTCTTAGTAGAGATTTCCTAGCTGCACTTTTGCTCTGTTAGCCCTTCAGCTGACAAAGAGTTTTACACGCCTCTGTGTGCATAAAGCTACCTGGGATGAGAAGGGGTGGTTTGTGATGTGGCACAGTAAGGGAAATCTGCCAGGGATTCATTCTACTGGCACGTGCTGAGTAAAGAGCATCAGCTGTCACAGGGCTCAGAAGTGCCCATTGTGCGACAACATCTTTGCCCAGACCCTGTCTGGCATGGAGCATGGGTATTTCATGGACTCCTTACCCATCTGGTCCAGACTCTTCTTTTCAGATATGAGAAACTGAGATCTAATATAAGGAAGAGACTTGCTCAAAGTCACATAGAAAATTAGGAGGTACAGAATAGCAGAGGCAGAGTCAAACACAAGCCTGCATCTACCATTTGCGTGCTGTGTTACAATCTCCCACCCGCCATGGCTGTGAATTGATCCATTTCTCCTAGTAATTCTGTTGGGTTTTGCTGTATAGCCAGTGGCGCCATGTTACAGAGATTGAAACAAGTTATAACTGTGTGATGATTTTATAGACTCTCTTAATTTCTAATGTTGGACATAGGACTTTAGATATTCTTAGTGTTTGCCTTAATGTCTATTTATTTGATGTTACCTCTTGCTTAGAATATCCTCTGTCCTTTTACTTTTAGTCTTTCTGAGCCTTTATGTTTTATGTGTGTCTTTTATAATGAGAATTTAGCTGGATTTGTTATTACTGATTGTTTGTTTTTTTAGTATAATCTTACCATCCCTGCCTTTTAACCAGTGAATTTAATGTCTTTACATTTATTGTTATTATTGACATATTTTGATTTATCTCTACCTTTTTATTTTCCTAAAACATTTATTATATGGTTTTGTTTTTACAAATGAATGTATGTAACATATATGGAAGTAATAGGGCATAGAAATAATTTGAAACATGTGAATCTAACATCCATCTTGTGGACTAAAACATTATTAAGCCATAGAAACCCTCTCTGCTTCCTTCCCATAGGTGGTCTATATACATTCCCAAACAGCAGATTGTTTAGTTTTACTTCATTTTTACCTTCATACAAATGGTGTCATATTACATGTAGTTTTTTATAATTAATTTAACATTTTTGCTTAATATTCTGTTGCTAATATTCGTCCATGTTATTGTATGTAGCTATGGTCCACTAGTTTTTACTGCTGCATATTATTTCTTGTGTAGGTACTTCATAATTTATTCACCCATTCTTTGCCTTGTCATCACTTGGGTAGTTTCCAATTTTTGCTGTTTTAAACTTTCTTGAGTATGATTTCTAAGGCCCAAGTAGAAGAGTTTCTCTAGGGCATATATCTTAAAGTGCAATTAACTTGAATTTACGCATGTACAACTTTACAAGATTATATCTATAAGATAATTGTTTTCCAAAGTCAATATACCAATTCACACACCCACCAGAAATAAATAAGAGTTACTATTATCCCATGTCCTTGTCAACACTTAGTATTGTCAGACTTCTTTCTTTTGTGCCTAATAAATTTAAGATGCTATCTTGTGTGGTCTTAATTTTCATTTCCCTAAGGAAGGAGACAGTTGTTTTGAGCAAGAAAGGATCGGCGGTGTAGACCACTGCTTCCAGCTATAATGACTTAGTGGGTCACCCCTCTCCAAGGCACCTGCATTTTAACAGGGGACAATACCTCAACTCAAAGGAATAAATCTTAAATAGTATATAATCAGCCCTATCACAGGCCAGTGAAAGAGGGGATGGCTGGGAAGAGGAGCAGACTCCTCAACCCCACAACCAAGCTGAGGTGACCGACCAACCTGATTTGCCTGGAACTGAGGGATTTTGTTGGATGCAAGACTTTTCATTTTACAACCCAGGAAAGTCCCAGGCAAACTCCGACAAGTTGGTCACCTACCCACACTGCACACATAGATGCTCCCCTACCCTGTTAGTCCTAAATATTTTATTTCATCCAAGAAGTCTAATCCTCATGCACACACACCTTATAACAGGCCTGGCACCAATTAATATATGGACAGATGGCATTTTATAGGCTGCTTATCAAATGAAGCCACCTTATTACCTGAAAATACTGTGCCAAGGGACCATCCCTACTCTTAGTAGATAAGGTGAGTCAAAGAATTTTATTTCTCACTTTTAAAGAAAAATCTGGATCCCATGACATTTTATGTCAGTGCATTCCTCGGTCGCTGTTTTTTGTTTTTTTCCAAAAGTCTCCATTTCCCCAGACTGAGGAAATGGGATGACATTCTTCATCTGAAAAATGATAGAGGCTCCAGGGTGAGTCTGCTGGGAGAATCAGCCACATGCTCAGAGCCAGCTATGTGGCTGTGACGCTTGAGCTCTGCCTCCCCGAGGCCTGAGTGCGCTAGGGAGCTCCTGAGAGAAGCCTGTGTCTAAAAGCAGCCGTCACAGAGCTCTGGCTGGAGGTGAAGTTCCAGGGACCAAAGCAGGAACCCGCTGTCAGTGTTTCTTCTTTGTGACAAGTTGGGAAGCCCCAGCCAACACTGGCGTGGGTGGTTCCTCACCTTGGCGTCAGCGTGGGGCTTCTCGGGAGCCCGCTGGCATTCGGCAGGCGCGCGTGGGTGCAGCTACACGGGCTGTGGAAGTATTCTGACGTTTCCCTGTATTTGGTAAATAGCATTGCACAAGGGGTAAACAATCATGAGAACTGATTAGGAACATAAACGCTAGTATGTTCAGTTTATCTCAGACCCCAGATGTGGCACAGAGTGCCAAGCTACGTCTTTGGTTTGAGCAGCGCACAGAATGGGAGGGGTGGGGGCCGCCGCAGGTACCTTGTGATGTTGCCTTCAGGTACCGAGCCCTTGGGTAGACAAGGGCCTGGACGCTGAGCCCAGGAGAACCGGCTCTGCACATGCCTCCCCGGGCCCAGTGCAAATGTCCTTCCGGTGGGTCTGGGAGCTGTGCTTGATTTGGCCACACGTCTCTTGGTGAGAGGTAGCTGTTCCTGTGTGAGGTTGTGGAGAAGGAATCTGCCCAGAATTCCCTTAAATGGTGAGAGTGAGGGTCTCAGAGAGAGATGGGAGGATGCCTGTCTCTGTCCCCCTACGTCTGCAGTGACTGGTCCCCAGACAGAGAAGCCTTGTGTCAGCCCAGCCTCACCCACGTAGATTGCTCCCTCCTGCCCGACCAGCCTCAGGTGGGGAAAGCCCTCACCTGTGAGCAGCCACTGGGCTGTCATCTAGTCCCTCCTGTCTCTTTCTCTCATGGGCCTTGGACCCACTTAGAAAGCAAGCTCACATCAGGTGCTGCCCAACCGGCCAATGCCATCATTGTGTGAGGCTCCCTTGTCACACACAGTCCCTCAGGGGACAGGTCAGATGGCCGAGGCAGACCCCAAGCCTTGGTGATCAGCATCAGAGACTCACCAGCTTCCTCTCCCTCCATCTCTGCCCCTTCTTAGCAACAAGTCACCCCGTGAGGCTTGTGCTGCGAGCTTCCACACAGAGGCTGCAGGAGCTGCCATTACAAGGAGTTGGTCTGTCACAGTGAGACTGCCACGTCCAGGAGCACTCATCACGCCAGGCAGAGCCATCTGGGAGGCGGGGCTGCCATGTGTTCGGTCGGGTTGAGGCTGGTTTAGAGGGCAGCTGCAGGCAAAAACACAGACTGACTGCCCTTCATCGATGGCCCAGCCACCCAGCCTGTGTGCCTGTGGTGGGTCGTGAGCTTTGCTCTTGGAATGTAGTGAGGTTTTCTTCACCGGAAGGCCTGCCGCTTAGGGTGAAATTATGCCTTTATGGATTTTTCTGTTGTTCAGATACACTTTTCTGAATGGAATAGTGATAGCAGTAGTCAGTAGCTTAGTCCAGTTGCGTGTAGCTTAGCTAAGCTTAGGTTCATTTTTAATATCTTTCCTTGGCACCATAAGAGGCTGGGAAGACATCAGTCTCCAAATTTTGTTTTAAAATTTTCCATGAAATGCAAATGTCTGGCAACCACAGATCTTGAGGAGCTGGGTAAAAGTCCTGAAGTTGGCCTCACCTTGCTAAAGCCATCTTCAGGGTACTAACTGTGTGCCAGGCACTGTGCAAAGGCGGGGGCATCCCCGCGGGGGCAGGCGTGTCCACCCCCCTGAGAGAAAGATGCTCACTGTGGAGCCCAGGTTCTCAGAATCTGATGCTAGGAGGCCCTGGATTCAGCCAACCAACCCTCCTGGTGTCAAATCGGATTACATGATCGCAGCCCGCTGAGTTGACCAGCATCAACATCCAGTTTGCTTAGCAGTCGTATTTCTCCCTGAAAACGGTTTACAAATCAGATTCATGAACACATAACCACGCCCATGCCTCTGAGGCTATGCGTGCTGTCAAATGAGGGTCCAAAGACTGGGGCAGCCCCTGCACTGGAGCAAAATTATCAAGATAACTGCCCTTGGGGGGGTCTCCTTGGGGGTCCCAACCAGCCTTGTCAGGTCCCAACCAGGCAGCTGTTCCTAAAGACACCTTTGTGTACCAGAGACACCCATTTTCTTTCAAACTGCAGCAAAGTTCACTGGTGACTCTACCTCAGAGAAGGCATTTCGATGACTGCCCTAAACTAGATGTCATTAGAGGTTGGCCTGTTTGAAGCGGGTCGATTTGGGTTCCCGCTTGGAGCACTGCTATCTTCACAGGTAGGAGGAGCCCCCTACCTCAGAATCACTGAGGAGCTTGTTAAAATTCATATTCCCAGACCCTCCCTTCAAATCCCTGGGGGATGGCCCAGGAATTACCGTAGTTCTCCTTGTATAAGACACCTCCATGCATAAGTCAACGCCTATTTTGTAACCCAACATTAAGTAATCAGTACAGAGGTTACTCTCCTGTATAAGACGACCTCCAATTTTTTAGTCTAACAATTTTAGACCGAAGTATCATCTTATACATGAAAAAATACGGCAGTATTTTAAAAGCTTGCCTATCTTTAGAAGGGAGGGGTTGGGGGATGAATGGAAAAGGTGAAGGGGAATAAAAGATACAAATTTCTAGTTATAAAATAAGTAAGTCATGTAGCATACAGCACAAGCAATATAATCAATCATATTGTGATAACTTTGTACAGTGGCAGATGGTTACTAGACTTATTGTTGTGATCACATTGCCAGGTAGATATTGAATCACTATGTTATACACCTGAAACTCATATAATAGTGTATGTCAACCATACTTTAATTTTTAAAAACATCATGCCTACAGTGATTTTTTTTTATTTATACATTCTATTTCAGAGTAATTGCCACAGAAATGGAAGAGAACAAATAAGTTAACATGTGGTGGGAGAAACATCTCATCTCCCTCCTAGACCCAGGAAGCTGCCTTCTTTCTTGTCTATAAAAGCATTTTCTGTTGTTATTATCAAGTGGACAGTTTTCACCAGAGGATTGTGCTCAGACAGAGTCTGGAATAAACCTGGGTTGTCTTAGTTCAGGCTGCTATCGCAAAATACCACAAACTGGGTGGCTTAAACAAAAACACTTACTTCTCACAGCTCCGGAGACTGGGAAATCCAAGGTCAGAACACCAGCTGATTCAGTTCTTGGTGCTAACCCTTTTCCTGGTTTGCAGAAGGCCACCTTCTAGCTGTGTCCTCACATGGCAGAGAGAGAGATCATCTCTCGTTGTCTCTTCTTATAAAGGTGTTCATCTCATCATGGGACCCAACCCTCATGACCTAATTACCTCCCCAAAGTCCCATCTCCTAGTACCATCCCTGTAGGGGTTGGAGGTTCAACATATGAATTTGAGGGGACACAGACATTCAGTCTATAACAGGGGTCTTTCTGGAGAGTCCTAGTGAAGAGCAAAGTGTTGCTGAGACGACGGGTCGCCTTCCCACTCCTGCAATCCTGGGACTGGAAAGGGAGAAGCGAAGAGTGGCCTCCTTCATCCATCCACCCAAAGTCCCCCCAGATGGACACTGGTACCCTCAGGCCCCTGCTTTACACAGACAAATGTAGCAGAGGGAGGACCAGGAGGGGTCACCTCAATGGTGTCCCATTGAGGAAGGGTACGAGATTTGATAGACATAAGAGTGCTCAACAATCTTTTAACCCTTCAAGCCTTCACTTACCCCCCTAATCTGTGGTACCCTGAGTCCTCTTGGGAGATTATTTCCATAGTATGAAGGCAGAATGGTGGAGTGGGAAAAGAAATCAAGATCTGGATTGAAATTTCAGCTCAAATCACATGAGTCAAGGAATGGTCTTGAACTTCAAATTCAATTGCAAAATTGAGGTGATAAAATTCCCCATCACAGAATTCATTGACGTGGGCATTAAGTGGGTAACATATGATAATTTTCTGGATTTCTGTTGGTGGCAAATCAATAAATGAGTTCACCAAGGCATCGTTTCTATGTGTTTCCCTGGTCTCCAAGGACCATGTCCAACCTCAGCTTTCCCACCTCATACTCCTGGTGTATATTCTCCTCTCTCATACCTCCATCCTCAAGGAATACTAACAGAAGTCAGGCAACTATGTTAAATGTGGCCATATTAGTTCATGCTACTTGGCAGCCTTCTAGCACTTCTCTTACTGGTGCGATCCAGCTCCTTAGATCTTTAATCCTGCCTGCATCCTCGATTCAGCAGATGACTCAGCTCAACCTCACTGAGAAGACAGAAAGTGGACCTTGTCTTTCTTCCCTTCCCCCTCTCTCCCTGTCTGCACTTGAGCCCTCTTCTGCTCCTTCTGGGTAATGCCTAGCTAAACCTCTCCTCATCTGGCCATTAACTCCTTATCCTTCACCCACAAATCCATGTAGTGCTCCCCCCAGATTTGATACTGCGTGCACTCCTCATTCTCAGCTCAGACATCTACACTACGCTTGCCATGAGGTGGTGGTGGTGGTGGTGGTGGTGGTTAACACACTCCTTTGTTCCTGCTTTCTGAATTTTGTTCCCATTCTGTCCCCATGCTCATGAGTGACCTCATCATTGTCAAATCCAGTGGTCTGTTCTTAGTTCTATTCCAGTGTGATAAGAGCATAAATAAAAGCAAAGTGAGAGAGGGTAGGAGGTACGTATTCTAATCCACCACTATGTTCCAAGCACAAATCTAGACACTAGTTAATGAGGGAGAATGGAAGGTTGAGGGTTATATAATACAGGGCTTTGAACATCGAGCTAAGCAGTTTGTGCTTCATCTGGCAGGTGGTTGGAAACCTGCACAGGGAGGGCATTTGTACCAATGGTCAGAGCTGGGTTTTGGAAAACTTAATCTATGGTAGATCCAGTAGGAAGCAGAGAAGAAAGATACTCACGGCCCCTGTGTTCAAGGAGCTTGCGACTAACTTGGAAGATGTGCATTAAATGAAGAATTGTACAAGGCATCAAGTAATCAAAAACTAAGTAGTGTCTGGGACATCAGAGGACCAGGAGGGATTATGAAAACCAGACTGGTCCAGAGCAGCTCCCAGCAGCAGCGGACAAACCTTGGAGGAGGGTGAGAGTTGTGTTGGTTTCAGAATAAGGAAGAGCATCCCCATAGCATAAGTGAGTCCAGTGAAGGCACAGGGTTGGTCTGTGCTGCCTTCCTCTGGAATGATTGTAACTCATCTCCTTCTCTTTGTAGTGCAATGGAGCTGGGGTTGACACATGTTTAGAGCCAGGGAGTAAATACTTTACACCCTGTAGGTTTTGCAAGCCTACAGTCCCTATCACAACTACTTCACTCAGCCATTGAAGCAGGAAAGCAGCCACAGGCAATACTTAAATGAATGGGTGTGGCTATTCCAAGAAAATTTTATTTATGAACACTAAAATTTGAATTTTATATAATTTTCACATACCATGAAATAATACTGTTCTTTTGATTTTGTCAATTTGTTTAAAAATGTGAAAATCATTCTTAACTCACAAACCATATAGAACCAGGTCAGTGAACTGATTTAACCTGTGGGTCATGGTTTGTGGTCCCTGCAGTGGAGGGCTAGTGTGGGGCCCGTGGCGTCAGGGGACCTGGGTTGTGTCTGACACCACCACCCCAACTCACCAGACATGCAGCTGTGCATAGTCACCCCTCTGTGCCTCAGTTTCCTCACCTGCAAAATAGAGGTAAAGACGACAGCATCCATCTGCTCTAGTTGTTGTGAGGATTAAACAAGTAGGAAGTCTTGAACTGATGAAACATACTCAGAGGCAGGGAGAGACAACAGAGTGCAGAAACTAAGTGTGGTTGGAAACAACTTGAGGTTTGGTGTTGTGAGACGGGATCTAGTCCAAGGTCTGCTGCATGACCTTTGGAAGGCATTTCATCATCTATAAATTAGGGATGATTGTACTCATTCAATAGGGTTGATTGGGGGGAAATAACATCATACATATGATTGTATTTGGAAATGTTAACAAGGTTCTCTATCACACAATGCCCAGATCTCGATACCTTATACTATTCTCCAATAAAAGGAACCAGTGCGCCTTGGAAAAATGCCGATTCAAGGATAAAGCTAGTGAATATACAAGATGAACCTGAAGCAACTTATATTTCTAAAAAGGAAGAAAAAGCTCAAAATATACACACACACGGTTTTGGTGTCATAGGGACACAAGAATCAATTGAAAGCGCTTCCAATGACCACAGCTGGAATAATTAGAACAAATGCTGTAAAAAGTAGAATTGGATTATGACCCACAGAGTATAATAAATATACATGAGTCTATATTGATACAAATAAAGGATTGAAGAAATAAGTAAATGATAGAGAATAAACAAATCTCCTGTGCAGAAGAATTCCAAGTAATTTATATAGATACTCTATCTTCAAGGAGGGGAGCATAACTCCTTACTATTTGAATGTGGACTGCACAGAGTGACTTTCTTCCAAGGAGTACAGTATAAGCATGGAACAGTGGGTGGGAGGGGAGTAGCTTTAGAGTGGATAAGCCTGATAAATAAATGCTACTGCAGTAAGGTGATCAAGTTCAATACCAAAATTGATAAGTCAGATGGATAACATGTATCCTTGATATGATGTGATGGGAAGGATACTTCACCTCTGTAGTCTTCTTCCCAAAAACCCTTATCTCAGCCTAATCATGAGAAAAACTTCAGGCAAATATTCCAGCTAAGGGACATTCTGACAAATATAATGCCTGACTAGTATCCACCCTCCTACAGTCAAGGCCATCAAAAACGAGCCAACTCTAAGAAACAGTGGTGGATCCTGGAACAGAAAAAGGATGTGTTAGATAAATACTTAGGAAAGCTGAAGAAAATATGGACTTTAGTAAATAATAATGCATTGATATTGGTTCATTAATTGTGACAAATGTACTGTGCTAATAAGATATTAATAGTAGGAAAAACTGGCTATATTATCTTTGCAACTTTTCCTTAAATCTAAACTATCCTAAAATAAAATGGTTATTTTTAAGCTCTCAGTTAATAAATATGTATATATTTATAATGAAAAACATATGAGCCATATAGCATCCCTGCCCATTTGGTTTCACAATCCTTTCCACCCAAGACAATGCTAATCTCTACAGCGTGGAATTCTTGGGCTGATTTCTTACGCTCTGTCAGGGTGAACTGCATTGCCCAACTCCAAGGGATGTTATTAAGTTCACAGTCTATAAATGGTGCCCTGGAGTTGCACTGAATGACATGGTACATAATTGCTTTGCAATCTTTGTGCCTGAGTTTTATCATCCACAAAACTGAGATTGCTATTAGGACACATGAATGAGTCGATATATGTAAATAAAGCATTGAGAATGGTGCTTGGCATATAGCAAACACTATATCAGTGTTAGCTATCAATGTGGTGGTGGTGGTGGTGACGATGTGACGGTGGTGATGGTGGTTACAGTGGTGGTGGTGGTAGTAGTGGTCATGGTCGTTATGGTGATGATAGTGGTGACAGAGGTGGTGGTGGTGGTGGTGGTGGTGATGGTGATGATTTGGAGGTCCATGAATAGAAGGTATTTATCTAGCCTCTTTAAGTACAATAACCGGGGCTATTTAGTTACTTAATAAAAGTTACACATACACTCTTAACACCATATTTAGCCTGGACCCCCTTTAACTAAGATTATCACCACATTGGATTATCACTTTAAGCAAGATGCCATCCCCGCTAAGCCCCTTCTCTTCCTAAATACAGGGCTTGCGTTGGGACTGGAAGACCTTACCAAGGGAAGGAGCAGTGGGACTGGGTCCGAGGCTGTGGTTGGGAGCATCCGTCACCTTCACATCCACATCCATCCTCACCTTCTGCTTATTCTGTCTCCAAATCATACCCTGAATGTTCCCAGCTCTCTCCAACCAAGTGGTGCCTGGTGAAGGTTTACTTTATGTCAGCCTGGTTGGGCTACTAGTAGGACACTAGTTCCGATGTGACTGTGAAGGTATTTTGTAGATGTGATTAGCATTCACAATGAGTTGACTTTAAGTAAAACAGATTACCTTCCATCACGTGGTTGAGCATCATCCAATCAATTGAAACTCTTAAGAGCAAAAGCTGAGATTTTTCTGGAGGAGGAATTCTGCCTCACGACTGTAACATCAACACTTACTTGAGATTCTAGTCCTCCTCCTGCCCTACAGATTCTAGACTCACCAGTTGCCACAATTGTGGAAGCCAACTCCTTAGAGTAAATATTTCTATATTATATGTGTCTATCTATCTGTCTGCCTACACACACAAACACACACACACACACATCCTGTTTGTCTGGAGAACCCTGACCCATACAGCCATCTAGACCCATCCAGTCATGCCCAGATGAAAGCGCAGCCTCCCACCTGGAACCAGGCTTACAAGTCTAACACCCCCCACCTCCCAAATTCAAGCTGAGTTATGTCCCATCCTGCTTATCCCCTGCAGTGACCGAGAACATGACCCACAGGACCTTACACACTGCACCCCCTGTCCACACCTTATACCTCACAATTCCTACAGTGCAGCTACTAAAGCCTTCTCTTGGCTCCTCCAACCCATTGGGGCCTCAGGGCCCATGGCTGTTCTTGTCTCTGCACAGGCCACCCACACACACGCTCTTCCTATGGCTGTCTCACCCTCTAGGTCACTGCATTAGTCCTTCAGCACAAGCCCCAGTATTCCCTACCACCACTTCCGTTTGGTCCCTTTATGTCCAAACTATTTATGATTGTATACTTATTTGCTATTATGTTTGTTTATAATCTGTCTTCACTATACTTTAAGCTTCTCCAAGGCAAGCATCCTGTCCTGTTTATTCATTACTCTATCCCCCGTAGTCTAGCACCAAGTTGGGAGTTCATGAACAATTTGGTGGCTGAGTGAATGGGGTTCAATGACAACTGTATGACTCCTTCTTTCATATGTTCCTCACCCATAACTGAAGGTGCTACTTCAACACAGGGTTGATCTCCAATTTGAACAAGTGACTTTGCTAACAATATGCACACAACCCTGATAAAGCTGAAGTCTACATGATTCAGTCTCAGAGTCAAGTTCAAGAAGCCTAGTTTCAATAGGCAAAAGTAATAAGATACAAGCTCCATTAAAATCACCCAAAACAATTGTCTACAACATAACTCCAAAAAAAAAAAAAATATATATATATATATATATATATATTTCCCCTGTCTCTGCTTACCTCCTGCTCTCATAACCCACTGCTGCTCCCCTCATACTTTCTCCAATCAAAGCCTCCTTTTCAATCCAGTCCACATGGACTTCCAGTCTCAGTTGTAAAGAGCAGCTTAGCTTTTTGCCAGCAATAAAGACCCCTTTTTTGTAAGACGATTGTGTAAAAGATGAGCCAGAAATTACTAGATTCTCTTTGGCCAACTAGGGTAGGTACGAAAATCTGTCAACACTCCCACGTTAAAAATGTTTGTCCTCTTGCATACAACTCACAGCAGACTTCAAATTGATTAATGGAGTCTCCTTGATAATTTCTTGTGAAATGTAAATTGCACTGCTCGATGTGCTAATGGACACTGTAGATTGACTGCTCACAGTGTAATGGTCTATTATCCATGCTGAGAAATTTTTGGCTGAAGAAGAGAAAGGATGGTGGTTGTCTTTCTCACATTCTTCAGCCAACTGCGGGTCTCTTTGGGCTTAAGGTTCAAGAAAGAAAAAGACTGGAGAAATGCAAGCATGAATGCAGACATAAACTGGAATTCAAGACTTGGCCACATTCCAAGTCACCAGGTAGACAGCACTGAATTCTGGGTCTGATGTTTTAAGCTATGCTAGTGTCCCATAAATTATCTGTTATCAAATACTATAAATAATTTTTATGCTTGATGTATGTGTTCCTTCTTGGAAAACTGTGGTTTCCCTGCTCCGGGTGACATTTATCCATTCTTCCTCTGAGCTCATCTGAGCAAAAAGACAAAGAAATGCAAAGGGTTGAAATGAGAACAGAACAGATCTGTTTTCCATTTTCATTTCAACCCTGAGTGATTTCAACAAGGCAATTACCTTCCCTGTACCTTAATTTTTCAATTTAAAATGGGGTTAGCAATAAATGTCTCTTACCCCAAGTCCCAGAGGTGATGAGATAAAGTTGAATCCTCTTTCCAGAAACATCTTTACAATGAAACTAGTGCACAGTAAAAAATGTAAAATATCTCCATTTTCTACAAGCCAGTGGAGGTTTACATTGTACCACACTTGATAATAGATTTCATCAGAAGATTACATTTTTTAAAAATGGCCACTTGCCGGTCATTTGTTAGTAGGTATTGTGCTAAGATTTGCCTTGTTCAGGGGCAATATATTCAGAACACAGTACAAGGGCCATGAGTTTGGGTCTGGGTCAAGATGGGGGACATAGATGATTATTGGTCACAAGCTATTGTAACTACGATTGTTTTGGTTATTTTAAGTGTTTTTCAGACCCCAGGGACTACGAGTGTAAAACCAACCAACACTCACATTTATGGTACAACTTATATTAGGAAATGCTTCCTGATATCAGTTGGCACCAATAGAAGCAGTGTTTAAACAATGCTCTACCCAAAATAACCATATTTTAAATGCCTAACAGAATGACAAAGTATGAGGCACTTGCTGCGTGTGTTCAAGCTCCTCTCGGTTCTGTGTTCACCACAAGCTGACAGCCACCAGGGCGGAAGCTCACTCCAAATGTGTCCCTGGCTGCCCACACAGCAAGTATTCCACTGCAGTGGTCATCAGCAACCGCAAGCAAAGCCTAACACAGTAGAGTTAAGAACCACTGAGAGGGGTTGAGGGTGGGTGAGTTATAGCAGCAAAACATTTACCAATGCCCACTGATACTCAGGAAAACAGGCCACAGAGAAAATGCCAACTTGTTCTCAGCGGGGTCGTAACAACCCAAGGAGGTTTACAAAGCTTGTGCTATGTCGGTAAACATGGGGCCAAAGTACGTCCTAGAAAACTACATTAGGACACAGTAAGGGATTGGGAATGGAACGTGCGCTGTACAATGATTGCAAGCACATAAAATGCATGCAGCTTTGTTTCTGGGGTACTGGAATGCCCATAAAGAAAACCAATCTGAATGGAATACATACTGATGGGGCCAGGGGCCAGCTGCAGTTTGGCGCCACCTGGTGGCAGTTACCTGTTCGGACTTCAGTGTCTGTGCCCCTTGGTTGGTTGGGGTTTCCAAACCTGCCATAGGGATTCCGTGGTCTGATGTTATCTGCCCGACTGGAAAGATTGACCAGGGAACAGAGGACAGATTCGGTGACTCCCTCACTGTCCCCCTGCTTCTTGAGACAGGGTCTTCCTCTTCACCACACCCCCTACCCAACGCAAGGTGAGAACCTTAACACACGGAGAGAACTGCGCGCCACCTCTAGCTCTGGCCAGCCCACGGGGCTCCTCTCAGGAACCCGTCCTCTTCCTTCATTCCTCAAAGCCCCACCGACATGGAGTTGCTGGCTGAGGTAGCTTACAGGCGATGTGGGGAGTGAGTAGAGAAATGAGCGAATTGTATGTAACATAGGACAGAACTGAGTTGTCTTTGAACTGACTCTCGGTCCCACTCCTCCTCACACACAGTGCGTTGAGCGGTCCTCTCACCACAGGACATTTCTTATTGGCTGTGTGATTTTACAAGTCCCTGCTTTCAGCCTGTCCCTCTTAAGCTCATTTTCTTTTCTTTTAAGATTTATTTTTATTGTTTTTGACAGACAGAGAGA